>MU223987.1:1218647-1239376 GCA_018584345.1 Thuja plicata | reverse complement strand
GGATTTGCAAATCCATATTCGCATTCAATTTAGAGGTCACCAAACAAGGAATTGCACCCCATAACCGGGTTATGGGCTGCATAACCCGGTTATGGGGTGCAACCAAACGGGCCCTTAGTGTAGACATAGTAAGCAGGAATTAGACAAGAGTTCCCTCAATTTAAAGTTGGCAGACTATTGGAGGGGAACTATTCTAGATGTTGTCATTGGACAGAGAAGTGGGGATGGTGGAAATGAAGTGGGAAGTAGAGATCGTAGCAGACGTGGCTATGGCTAAGGACAAGGTTGAGGAAGAAGGTACACCACCGATGGAGGACATGGTTGAAGTGTTGTTCGATGCCAACGAAGAAGAAATGTTGGCCAAGACCGTGGTGGAGACCAAGATCCAGTATAATTTGAAGTAGGGTGGTGACACATCTTGGGTGTGAATGTTCTTAATTTTTCCTTTTCATGTTGAAATTAATTTTTTTGGTACTGCAGAATGTAATTTTTGGTTTCAAGAGTGAATTCCCTACTTTGTAAAAATCGTTGGACTTTTGATAGCCTTGCATATGTATAGAGGTTCAATTTTGATAGTTTTTGGGGTGGGAATTTACATTTTTTTATGATGCAGATTATGTTTCAAGTTTGTTCTGTTGTAAATATGGTAGGGTCTGGTTTGGAAATATAGATGGGATAGTTGATGTATAACAGAAGTTGCAGGAATGTACATGGATAGATAGGGTTAATCTGGTACCTTTGAGGGAAAATTTTGATATGTTAATGTGTGCAAGGAAATAGTGGTTAAAAGGAACACCTAAACTAGTTAAGCATTCAAACAACTAAATCAATACAACATCTATGATAAGACAAAAGAAGAACTAAAACAAGCAATGAGCCTAAGAGTATGAAAACCTTCCTTAAACCATGCAAGCTCTCCTTTGATGTGTGGATTTGTCTAAAGGATTGGATGTGTTATCATGAACTTTCTTAAGCTTCAATGGATGAGTGAGAATTTTGGCATTACAAGGATATGGATAGTGGTTTTTGCTCTTCAAATGGACATGGTAACAATGCATAAAAGGTGGATGATTTGTAAAGGGAAGAGGGTTCAATATATAGGCAAAAGATGCAAACTTGAGGAATGGTGGAGATGCATTTGAGAGAGAGCACAAGGATTGTGCTTTCTCAAATGCCTCTCATTGCACGACAAGTGTCACAATGAGAGAGGTTTGGAAGAATGGGGGAATGTGACCATTTTGGGAGATGTGAGAGGGGACAAAGGTGTAAGAAAAGGATGAAATGTGTAAGAGGGATGTAAGAGCATTTAAGGAAGACTTAAATGCATATGGTTGTGGATTTGAGGGATGTGACATGAGGATTGACTTGGGTGAGGTTTAGAATTTCTTAATCCTTGGATAACGATTGTGCAAATGTTTAGGGAGTGATTAGGTGGGAGAATAGGATTAATTAGAGGGCAAGTGGGAGATTAGGAGGATGTGATAGGAGAGAGAATGAGTGGAGGGTTTAATTAGTTAATCAAGGTTAATTAACTAATTAAGAGAGGTTAGCATGTGTGAAAGGGTTGGGTTGAGTTAGAACTAAGGGTCAAGTGGTTGGGATAGGTTAGGTTAGGGGTTAAAGATCAAAGCCATGTGCTCTAATAGATTAAATAGGATTTATTTAATCACAAGTGGGATAATAGGATAAAGTGAATTAATTTAAATATACAAGTCTATTTATTTAAATTAATAGAGGAAGGGGGATTTAATTAATTAAATGGTTGTGGGTTTCTATTAGATTAATTGGACTATACTTAATTAATTAAATTAATTAAGGTAAAATGGTAGAATTAATCAATTAAATAATGTGTAATTATTTAATCAATAATGTGAGTACTTGATGACTGAATTTAATTAAATTTATTAATCAAATTTAGGTGTCTACAATTACAATGTAATCCTATACCATAAATTAATAAAATATAAACTTTACTAACCAAAAAATAATTGGCATCCAAGCTTGTTCTTCCAAAGGCTTCCTTCATTCCTACACCTATCTAACTTCTATTATCCAAATCTAATTTGGGTCCCTATGTCCAAAAAATTTCTTTGTCAAACCCTACATCGCCTCCTTTATTCATTTTGGGTCCTTATGCCCCAAAATCCACATCCATTTCTCCACCAAAATTTCAAACTCCAAAATCCATTTTTCTTCCATCACTCCACCGCCCTTCAAGGTGTGTGCAAATGTTGATCTTGACAATATCTTCAACCAACCATGCACAAATATTCCAACACCCCATCCATTATCCAATACCTTCTTCTATCCTTCAATCTCTCTTGTCCAATACTTTGCATAAATCCTTACCCATATCCATCTTATCATCCATTTTATCTTCCTTTACCATCACCCTATCAACATCTTTGAGAATACCTATACTAGTCATGGTTCTCTATAGAACATCTTGTAAGGTTACTATCGAAAGAACAATATGCTTGATTCCTTCCTCCAACTTCTATCATATATCCTTTATCTTCGAGAAAAAAAAGAAAAAAAATTAATAAGTAAATTTTCATATGATGAAAACCCTTAATGTGATATCTTGGGCAAGTACCATGATGAAAACATGACATACAGATGCCATGCATAATCCATTATCATGTTATACTCTACATTTGGGGGGAAGTTTCATCCATGATATCCTATTCACCACATCGTCTGTTATCCCTCATCCTCTAGTATCCCTCATTCAACCTATCTACATCCATATCCCCTTTTCCCACCTTTGATCTAACAAGGCTAAGGATCTACATAAGAATCATGCATCCTCTTTGTTTCACCTTATCTACGCCCTTTAAACTGTATCATTATCTTATCTATTTCTTTCTTCCAACATCCCTTATCACCTTTGGTCATTGCCTATTCTTTCCATATCCTATTACCATCTTATCCAAATCCATCCATTGATCTTGACCAAAACTAAGGGCATAAAATGAAAAAAAAAAATTAAAAGCCTCTTAACATTACTAGTCCTATGGACCCCATGTCATCATGTTATATTGTCATGTCTAGTCTCTTAACCTTATAAACATGTTATCACATTGCAAGATAGTCCTTGAAATCAAATAAGCTCTCTTGCTTCTTCACTCATCCATATTTATCCCATCATTTCATTCATACTCTCACAATCCTTTATGTCTTGCTAGACATTAGGGGAAAATAAATATTTTTTTCTCTAGATACATCTTGATATATGTCTTATACCTAAAATCAATGATCAAAACATTTTCAAAAATCCAAAAGCATCAAATAAACAGTTCGGAATACATCAACATTTTGAACAAACACAATAAAAAATATTGAGCTTAATAAGTCATGCATTAACAGAAAAATTATCATGCTATCTTACATCCTAATCAATCAATTGCCTAATCAGCATTCTAGAAATTTTTATCAACTATCATTTGTCTTATATGGGATGAATCCTTCCCAAAACTAGATGTTATCATGTCTCTTAAATAGGATCAATCCTTCCTAAAACCATACACTATTATCATTATCAACCTCTCAAGAATATTTAAACTCTAGCAACATATATACATGGTTGTTGACTTGTTTGGTCAGTGAGTTAATCTTATATTTCGATTTCTCTTTGGTAACATGCTTTCTATGTTTTCCAAGGATGTCTTTGACAAGAGAAGCTATGTGGATTATTCTTTAGTAACATGATGAATTTTCTTAGGACATGATTGCCTAAGATCATTAAGGATGTATGGGTCTAGTGTAAACAAGGACATTCCTTACTATCTAATGTGTATTCAATCCCGCAAATGGTATATAAGTTATCTTGGTTTTATCCTGCATAGAGGGTTTGATCTGGTTGCCATAATGAGCTCAATGATGATAAATCACTATAAAAACACAACTTTCCTTTATTTCCTTCAATCTATTCATTTCCTTCTTTTCATTCATATCCAGTGTGCCTCACAACTCAAGCCCCACTTTCCCACTTGGACAAGTGGCGACCTGCTCTTTCCTTTTTTCTTTGTCATCTTGTGTTTCCTCACGTTAGTGGATTTTAGAAGGTTTGATTGTCTAAACCTCGAAGAAATTAGATTGTGAATAAATTATTGATACTTTGGAGCTCAAATGATGAAGTTTCCTTCGCCCTCCCTTTTTATTTTTAGTAATCTTGTTCTTGAGCTTTCATAGTTTTGAGGGTTTGGGGATGGAAATGGCCTTCAAGGTACACAATCTTTAAAACCTTGATTTTCCCTTAAGAATTTTGAAGGAATAGTGGAAACTCAATTTTAGGCTTTCGAGGGTCCCTAGAACTTTGACCCCCGAAATGGGTCTAGGACCTCAACATCACCAAACTTTGAAACCTCAAAAAATTCCGGGGATGACGTTCAAAATTTTTTGGGGATGATCTTCAAAACTTTTTGGAGATGACCTTCAAAAAAATTGGGGATGCCCTTCAAAAAGTTCTAGGGATGACCTTCGAAAAGTTTATGGATTATCTTCAAAAAGTTTCATTGATGAGCTTCAAAAATATTTTGGGGATGACCTTTGAAAATTTTTGGAGATGACCTTCAAAAAAAAATTGGGATGACCTTCAAAACGTTTTGGAGATGACCATCGAAAATTTTTGGGAATTTCACATCCTTGACCTTTGGAAAGTTTCAGGGATGCCACCTCTGCCCTTTGAAAAATTTTGGGGATTCCACATCCCCAACCTTTGAAACGTTTTGTGGATGCCAAACCCTCGTTCTTCAAAAAAAATTGGGGATGCCACACCCCTAATTTTTAAAAAATTTTGGGGATGCCACACCCCCAACCCCTGAAAGTTTCATGGATGCCACATCCCTGACCCTCGAAAGTTTCAAGGATGTTGTCATCCTTGAACCATGAAACAAATGATTAATCAAAAAAGGGGATTTAAACTTGACAATCGCTACACTTGATTATATTTAAGGGGGAAAAAATATGAGCTCTTTTTCAAAGCGTGATGGTGATTTTGCATTTAGGTAGTTTTATTTTTGTTCTTAGTTTTCTTCCCGCTCTTTGTTAGTTAGCTCAATAAAAATCTTGAATGGTTTAATGAATCATGTTTGTTGTGCACACCCCAAACATCAATAAAATCTTTGAGGCTATGAACACATTAAAAACTACCTACCCAGAGCTTTGTCACATCTCTGAATATATGGAGATAAAATTTGGGATTATTTTTATGGTTTTGAGTTTGTTGAAAGTGAGAAACACAGGAGTAAAGAGTAGCCATGTTTTCACTATTGTGGCATCTTTTCATACAGTGAATCTCTTTCTAGATGCTCCCTTTATTGTCTTCAGTCATCTCCATGGTTGTACAAATGATAAAACTAAGTTTTTTAGAGTTAAAACTTAGGTAAAATGCAAGAAAAGTGGATTTGGGCGAGTTCAGCTCCAATCGCCCAAACTTGAGTTTTGCCCCATGATTTTAGGGCATGTTTCTACATTAATGAAGGTCATTTCACATTGTAAACCCATGGAACTTGTTGTCAATCCATTTTGTATTAGTATAGTAGTTTTAGAGTACTTAACTTGCAGTTTTTATTTTATTTTAACACAGAATATTGCCTAGAAACCCTAGTTACAAGATTTCTAATTTTGAGTTTGAGTTTTCTATTTAAACTCAAACTTGTTTTGTAATAAGGGTTGGTATTTTTTTATTTGAACTTAGTAGACATATGGTGTTGCATTCTCAGTATGTATTCCTTCTAACTTTGTGAAGAATAAAATTTTAGATTCCAGAGCCATGTGTACGTTCATGGCATTTACCAAGCAATTTGTTTAATTGGTATTAGTTGTTAAATATTTTCTTATTTTGGTAGATAATTAGATTTAATCACCTCTATTGGTGCCTTGGAGGATAATTTTGTCTTGAATATGTGCATGGATGGTATGGAATTGCAATTTGATGAAATTTGAGAAATAGTTTGTATGTGTTTCCTTTAAAGATGGCACTATGGATTTTATAAGTGTGGATGTCTAGCTTATAATTTCATGGTTACGTGATTGAATCTAACATTTTTTATGAAAGCATAGTATTTGAATGGTTAATGGCTATAGGAGTTGTTTTTTATATTTTATTTCTTTGAAATATCTTCTAAACACCCTCATCTTTTTTTTAAAGATTTGATTAGTTTAGGAATGGATTTTCAACTTGTTTTTATAAATCACATTTTTTCCATATTTGTAAGTTGTCTTATTTTTAATATAATGCTAAAAGTTTCCAATCTTGTGAAATAAGTGATTGAATAAACTTGCTCATACATTGTTATCTTATTTGATGATCCCCTTGTGCATTTAACTATTTTTTTACTTGATTACTAGAAACCACTCATACATGTACAACTACATATATCATTGAGTTATCCATCATCATCATGACCTGACACAAAGGGACCTTGGGGTTATCAATCTCTTGGGGATATTTTCCTTTCAGAGAGGTGCATTTTGTGTTCTACTTGCATGTTGATGAGTGTGTCAAAACACCCCTTAATTGGCACTATGAGGGTTGAACAGGAAATTTTCATGGTAACATGCACACTTGAATGGGTTAGATCTTGGAGAGATTTAGCTTCAATGCATAGTCCTTTTTTTATACCAGGAGGTCTCCATGAGATTCCTTTACGTGCACACAATAGGATTCCTTTATTCTTCCTCGATAGTGGACAAAACACTATAGGTCATGTAAGGATTCGTAATAATCTAATGCTTTTTCTGTCAAATACAACATGCGTGATCTTTGAATTATGCAAGCAACTAATAAAGAAAACCAAATTAGTCACTTTCAACATCAAAGTTGGAATCAAATGCACATGATACAACTAAGGATCTTCATGTTTAGTCATATTAGCAAGATAAGTTGTGCAAAAATGAAGATGAAATGGGTCTAAAATCTTATTGCAATCAAGAACACAAGTTGACAAATGATTTTTCCATGAAAATCAAACATGAAGTATCAAAAAAGATGGCCAAATCAAAGAGAATGAGACATATTCATCATCCCAAAACTTTATTTCATGAAGTATCAATGGGAAAGGAATCTTTTTCATCTCCAGAAGGTAATTTTGATGACTCTTTTAAGATTAAGCAAGGTTCGCATGATGAAGATGCAGATACTCATAATCTATGTTGGATAGATATTCCACTTGAACAAAGTCAATCGAACAAGAGGTTGCAAGAATTGGGTATTCCTATGTCATTATCAGATTTGCATGGTTGGAAGAATGTAGGATACACCTCACAAATCAACATTGTGAGATAGATTTCCATTTTTTTAGGAAAGTTGGACTTTTATTTAAAAGAGAGGATGACAATTGAAGAGGTATTAATTCCTATAGAGGATCATTAGGATATTCAATCAAGCAAGAAGATGAACATGATCAAATCCATGAAACTTTGGCACATATGTGTTTGCCTAATGAGGAAGATAAAGTGATCAGCATACAAGAGAATGATGGTGAGACAATTCAAAATGATGAAAAGAGTGAGATTATAGATGCATTCATAGACATTTTCATGATAAGTGAAAATGAAGAAGTCTCTTCTAATAAAATCATGAGTGATGATGCTTTTTCCTTTTTGAATGTTAATCATGATGAAACTCAAAATGGAGGAGATACAAGAGGCTCAAAAGGATGATCAAAAGGTTGTCCTAAAGTCTGAACCAATTACACATGATAACCAATAATGTGGAATGAGTGATTATTTTCATGATTATGTTGTTGTTGATCTAATACATTCAAATGAATTATATATCTCAGATATTTGTTTATCATGTTTTAATTAATCAAGCCTTGTTTATGATGATGTTCCCCTTGAATCTCATGACCTTGATGATAATTTTATGGAGTGTGATGAAGACAACAAATCATTTCATGAGGAAGAGTATTTTCAAGTCTTGTCAATCCACAAACAAGAGGACTTCCCATCTCTGTCATTGGATGAGATAGACAAAATGTTTGACTTGGTGTCATGTTTGAGTAAATAAATGTCAATTCATGGGTATTCCATACACATATCAGACCTTGCAATAGTCATTTCATGTAGAGTTCATCTATTTGATCTACATCCAGAAGTAAGTTGTCTTGACTTCTTGCTAGCTTGGGAGATTGCCTTAGAAGGTAGGGGAAATTTTGAACATGTATCTTTGAGGAAGATAATGATTTGATTGATAATATTAATAATTCCTACAATTCAAAAGATGTGTTTATGAGTGAAATTGTTACTCTTAATGAGGCTAAATCATGGGGGCTTCACTTAGTGAACTTGAATCATAGCACGTGTGTTCATTGCATACTAAATAATCCCCCTATTTTCAAAACATATTGCCCCAAACTCTCTTTTTGTCAACCCCCTTTTCCTATATAAACCCCCACCCGCCCTCCCCAAAAAAACCCTGCCCCCTTTTTATGAAATATATTGCCCCTAGTTTTGCCCATTTTAAACCCCCCAATATGAATGCATGTGGTATTGTATTGCCCCTCCAGTGAATACCTCATGGGTTAAATATGATGATTTATCATTTAGGACTAATGATGGTTATAACAAGGATCAAAGTCTCGATGCTTTACCTTTTGAACCTTGTTGTAATGATGGATATAGTACATCACTAATGAGTATATTTTCTCATGGTATACATTTACTTGAGGATGATGGAGTGGTGTACCATGAGTTAATACCTCTAGAAGAAGAAATCATGTTATATGAGCGTACACCCATAGTTGGGAACTCACTAAATCAGGTTGTATCTTTCCAGTATCCCTTTCATTTTGATAATGTTTAGTTTGGATATTATGCTAAGGGTAAAAAAACATGCTTCTAGATTAATCGTGATCATGGAGAGTTGCCACAACTTCTAATTTTGTATAATTTATACCCAGAATTTGAACAAAACTTGCTTAAATTTAATTTTTCTTGAGTACAAAGATGAGTTTGCATTCCTTAGAACTATATGGAGTGGGTTATTGCTAATACATGTAATCAACAATCAATGAATCAGCAACTCATATGTTTGTTGTTCTAAGTTTTTTTACATATTTTGAGTTTGGTTTTAATTAGGTAGGAGTTAGTTTTCCTTTGTATTTTAGTGGTTAGTTTTGTTTCTTGTTTCTTGTTTCTTGTTTTTTTGGTGTATTTGTCTTCCTTTGCTCCTTGTTTCTTGAGTGTTTCTTTTTTTTTGTCAATCTTGTGGTTAGTGAGTTTTTTTGGGGCTTGTCTCCTTGTTTGGTGAAGCCTTCATCTAAGTTTGACAAGAGGAAAAGGTAATTCTTAGTCAGAATATGGCTAGGGTTTTTTTCTTGGTTAGAGTCCCTATCATTGGTATTTTGTTGGACAAAGTTATTTCTATAATGTTCCAAGATGATTCTTTTCTACTGATTTCTCAACTCATAGTGAACACACTCTAATAATATATGCTTGAATGAGACATACTTATAAGTAGTCTCAAGATAGATCGTTCATTAAGCTGGTCTTTGAGGAATTTATTTGTGATTTTCAACCCCTCTAAGTAGTGTCAAATCTCCCCGGTTTTGGAATAAAGCTATGGAAATTTCTATATGCTCAATGAGAGCTAATATTCTCCAAAAAAATGCAAACTAAAAAGGGGGTCATTTTAGTAACCTCCATCGGGGCTATGGACGCCTAACTACAAGTGGAGAAAGGCTAAGAAAAATTCATAGGTAACTTTGGCGGGGCTATGGACGTCTAATTGGTAGCAGAGCCATGCCTAGAAGATTCTCAAAGGCTAGTGTTGAAATAGATTATTTTGAACCAGGTCCTCTCATAAGTTTTTCAAGTTATTGCTCAAGGAATGAATTCACATTGCACATACATTGAGATATCATGAGAAGGAAGAGTCCCACAAATATTCTTGACAAAACTATTAACCTTAGGTGCTCATTATTTGTATTCCAATCTTGAAGATAATTTTGACAATGTTATCGATGAAGAATTGCCTTTGTAATTTCTCCTTTGTTGAGCATATTATTTGTGCCTCACAAATCACACCCCACTTGCGCACTTGGACAAGTGGGGACCTCCTCTTTCATTTTTTTCTTTTTCACCTTTTGTTTCCTCACATTGGTGAGTTTTAGAAGGTTTCATCATCTAAGCCTCTGAGAAGTCAAATTGTGGAGAAATTCTTGATACTTTGGAGCTCGGATGATGAAATTTCCTTTGCCCTCCATTTTCTTTTGTTTTCTTTTTTCCATTTTATTCATTTTTTAAGCTTTCATAGTTTTGAGGGTTTGAGGATGGCAATGGCCTTCAAAGTGCATGATCCCCAAAACCCTGATTTCTCTTAAAAACTTTGAAGGAATAGTTGAAAGTCAATTTTGGGCTTTCAAGGATCCCAAGGCCTCCAACTTCTAAAATGGGTCTAGGACCTTGACACCCCCAACCTTTGAAACCTCAAAAAGTTTCAAGGATGACCTTCAAAAAAAATCGAGAATGATCTTCAAAATGTTTCTGGGATATCTTTGAAAATTTCTGGGGATGACCTTCGAAAAGTTTCAAGGATGAGCTTCAAAAAATTTCAGGGATGATCTTCAAAAAATTTTGAGGATGGTCTTCAAAAATTTTCAAGGGTGATCTTCGAAAAAAATTTCAGCATGATCTTTAGGAAGTTTCGGGGATGACCTTCGAAAATTTTTGGGGATGATCTTCAAAAAGTTTCAAGGATGATTTTTGAGGATGCCACACTCCTGACCTTCAAAAAATTTTGAGGATGTCACAGCCCTGATCTTCAAAAAAATTGGGGATTCCACACCCCCAACCACTAAAAGTTTCAAGGATGCCACATCCCCGACCCTCAAAAGTTTCGAGGATGTTCTCATCCTCGAACCTCGAAACAAATGATTAATCACAAAAGGGAATTTAAACTTGATGATTGCTACACCCAATTAGATCTGAGGAAGATAAACTATGATCTCTTATTCAAGGTGTGATGGCAATGTTGCATTTAGGTATTTTTCTTTTTGTTCTTAGCTAGTTTGCTTCCCACTCTTAGTTATCTCAATAAAACTCTTGAATGGTTTACTAACTCCTATCCATTGAGCAAACCCCAGACATCAAAAAAATCAATGAGGCTATGAACACCTTCAAAACTACCTACCTAGAGCTTGTGGCACATGTGTCAATCTGTGGAGATAAATTTTGGGCTCATTTTTATGGTTTTACATTTGTTGGCAAGTTTGTTGGAAAGTGAGAAATGCAGGAGTCAAGAGCAACGATGTTTTCACTGTTGTGGCAGTTTTTTGAATAGGGAACCTTCTTCTAGATGCTTTTTTTCGTGTCTTCAATCATCTCCATGGTCGTGCAAATGAGAAAGATCGATTTTATTATAGTTAACACTTCAATAAAATGCAAGAAAAGTGGATCAAGACGGGTTCAGTTCCAGCCAGCCAAACTTGAGTTCCACCCCTTGATTTTAGGGTGCATTTCTGCATGAATGAAGGCCATTTTGCATTGTAAACCCATGGAATTTTTTGTCAATCCATTTTTTAATATTTTAGGTGTAGTTTTAGAGTAGTTAACTTTGCATATTTTATTTTATTTCAACCCAGAAAATGCCCAAAAACCCTAGTTACAAGGTTTCTGATTTTGAGTTTGAGTTTTCTATTTAAACTCAGATTTGTTATGTAATAAGGGTTGGGATTTGTTTATTTGAACTTAATAGACATATGGTGTTGCATTCTTAGTATGTATTTTTGTTGACTTTGTGAATTTGAATAAGATTTCAAATTCAAAATTCATGTGTATGTTCATGGCATTTACCCAGCAATTTGTTTAATTGGTATTACCTATTAAATACTTGCTTATTATGGTATATAATCTAATTTAATCACTTCTATTGGTGCCTTGGAGGATAATTTTGTCTTGCATATGCACATGGATAGTATGGCTTTGCAATTTGATGAAATTTGAGAAATCTTTTGTTCTTGTTTCCTTTAAAGATTGCACTAGGGATTTTATAAGATGTGGATGTCTTGCTTATACTTTTGTGGTTATGTGATTAAATATAACCTTCTTTATGCATGCTAATTATTTGAACGGTTGATGTCCTTAGGTGTTGTTTTTTCTAATTTCCTTTCTTTGAAATCTCCCTTAACCACCCCCATCTTTTGTCTTTCTTTTTAGATCTAATTAGTTTAGTAGTGGATTTTCAACAACTTGTTATAAATCGAGTATATTTGCAAGTTGTCTTATTGTTGATATAATGATAAAAGTGTCCAATTTTGTGCAATAGGTGATTGGAGCAACTTGTTCATACATTGTTATCTTATTTGTTGATCTCCTTGTGCATTTAACTATTTGTTTACTTGATTATAGCAACTCCTTATGATCATTAAGTTATCCATCTGTCATGACACAAAAGAACCTTGGGGTTATCAATCTCTTGGGTTGGTTCCCTTTCAGGAGAGGTGGTACATTTTGT
Source organism: Thuja plicata (assembly GCA_018584345.1). Taxonomy (NCBI): domain Eukaryota; kingdom Viridiplantae; phylum Streptophyta; class Pinopsida; order Cupressales; family Cupressaceae; genus Thuja; species Thuja plicata. The sequence continues at coordinate 1,226,913 of MU223987.1, read as the reverse complement.
GTTCCACCTACATGTTGATGAGTGTGTAAAAACACCCCTCAACATTATCCATGACCACTTCTATAGCCATTGATTTACCATCTCCTTGTCCACTTTTCTTCTAACCTTAATCATCATTCCTTCCTTTCAAGAGCACACATGTTCTCCCAACCCACATGCTCTCTCGAGGGGGGCATTATCCTTCCTAGTCCTTTACATGATTGGGCATCATGCTTCTAGTCCATATCCTATTTTCTTTGAAGCAATGTGGCAAGTTGTATTGTCTCAAAGAGGGGCAAAATGTAGACACTTGAAATTTTCCTCACTTAATTAAATATATATTTTATTCATTTAAATATTTTATCAAAAATGTATCTATTAATTAAATAGATATTTATTATATATTTGATTAACCCATTAGCCTCTCCCTTTTTTATTTAATTAAATATTTTTATTTATTTATTTATCTATTTCATTAGCCTTTTTTATCCCATGATTAAATAAATATTCAATTATCATTTTTTCATCCCTTTTCTACTATTAATTGAATAAATGCTTTTATTTATTTAATTAATTTGTGATCCTTATTTTCTAAATTCAAGCAATTACTTTCCACTCACATGGATCAACTCCAAATTCAAAGGCATGTGACAAATGACATGTATCCCTTCATTTGACTTTTCTACTCTTCACGTCAACAACATGCCTAGATTCAACACATCTTGTGATGTATTATGAAAAAGTCAATATCCTCTACCTACTACTTCAGCTCATCCATCCATTTGAATTAACCTATTAATCTCTTTTGTTCTCATTTTTCCTCACATTATCCATACCTTCTCTCTTATCCTAGCCATCCACTCTACTACCTCTTTTTCTCTACCATTAATTTTCATGAGGACTTCTATAAAACAACATTTTCTCCTCTCATTTAAATCTAATGCCAATCCCTATGCATTTCCAATTGTTTTGATATCCTAATGCTATTGTGATCTTGCATACTTGTTGTTAGTAATAACTGAGAGGGGGGGTGAATCATCCTTAAATCAACCCTTCAAACTTAGTACCACAAATTATACCTCTAGTTAACTTCAATCCTACAAGATGAATGCCTTGAAATACTTATAACAAATTACTACTTGTTGAAATACTTTGTAAAGTCTTCTTCTGTATGTTTACCGATAAGCAGTCTTTCTATTTACCGAAACACAATAAATAACCAGTGTATACCGATCAATCCAGATTTACTTAAGTGAAATGCAAAACAATAAAGTAATGACTCATAGACACATTAACACATAGATTTTTAACGTGGAAACCCTGTTAAGGGAAAAACCACTAGGACCGGTACCCCAGGTTTTCACTCTTCTGAAGTGAGCTCGGTTAAGAGCCAACCCTGTTAAAGGTTACAAACACACTGTTAGGTGTGACCTTGTTAGAGGATTTAAAAGATAGTTTGTCACTTAGTATCTGGCATCTAATGCTACCATCCTTGATCAAACACTCACTTGGCCTATCAATAGGTATCGGGCATATTCAATGCTACTTTGTATGATTGAACTTTTTGATACTCCTTGGGATGTATCTCAATTACAAAAGACTTTTAAGACCTGCTTGGTTAAGAGACTTGATGCTTCAATGGTTAAAGTGAAATAGTAAATTGATCTGTTCACATATACAACTTGAATTGCAGATTTTCAAATCTATTGTAAGTACATTACCTTTCTGATCAATGTTATCAATTCAATACCTTTGCTCCACATTGTTCTGCTCTACGATGGTGTATCTTTGTTTGTCGGTGTCTGCAGAATTTTAGCTCTTTCCTTAGCTTGATTGATCAGGTATGAATGAAGACTTTCTTCTCCTTCAGCATCTATTCTCTTTTCACTCCCCTTCACCACTTTTGTAATGATTAGGTTGTCTCTTTATAGATATGATATCACCATTTCTAGGTTCTTGATTTTCTTGATCTTGGCGTGATCCACAATTATCACCAACTAGATTTATAAAAAAACTCATGTTTTATCTCGTAGAGATCTTCTTGCCAACTGGACAAAGCAACTTTAAATCATTTACTTATCCTCGGCTTTATCTTGTCGATTAAGACAATGATAAGTATCAGTTAAGTCTATTTTTAGCGCTTGACAGCTAAGCATTTTGTCATTTATGAACTCGTTGTTCTGTCGGTCAATACTTTAGTTAGTCATCAGTGATAACTGACTATTCCATCGGTGTGACTTCAGTTATCTTTGGGATCTTCGTCCGTCGGGCAACACTGTAATTATGTCCATCGGGTTACTTTGTGCTTTGCTCGTCGAGCAACACTGTGACTTTGCTCATCGGTAATGTTGTGCATTTGCTCGTCAGGTAACACTGTGACTTTGCTCTTTTACTCTAACCGTCGATGTGCACTCCGTCGGTGTATACAGTCACTTTGTGAATACTTGACTTATATGCATTACTGATAGAATAGCCTTTGATTCATCAGTTTTTTTAAGTCTTTGGCAATATGTCCATGACCATACAGATTATATCAAGTTGACATCAATGACAATACAATACATTAACTGATTTAATGTCTTGCATAAACTTTCTTATTTCTCTGTGATCATCAACTTAACATCTTCAAACATTCAATCAGTTATAGTTCATCAATCTCTCCCTTTGGCATTGATGGCAACACACTATATTATCACTAATACAATATGAAATATAACATTTGAATTTCATCAAACTACCAATCTTATGTACTATAATTGACACAAATATTTGGTCCTCGGTAAGTTCATATAACTTAGATTTGATTCTTGCAGCTTTCTGTGTCTTCAATCCCTTTACTGGATAGATGTAGAATCTTTTCTTTTTCTGATGTGATGTGTTCTTCTCCTGTATCAAACTCTCTCCCTTTCACTGTTCGCTTTTCTTTTGATGTCTCTTCCTTTGTATGTACTCTCCCTTTCTTGTTACATCTCTCCCTTTGGATAATGTGATGGATATAATCTCTCCTGATATAATCTCTCCTTAAGGGATATAATCTCTCCCTGAGGTGATAATGGATATAATCTATCCCTTTGATAGCAATGCCAAACAAATATGTTGACCGTAATGTCAAACAAATCCTTTCTATCCATAATATACTCCTTAAATTTCCCAATCCACCAGCAATACAATAACTCTGGTGCTCGGAGTAGATAAATACCTTGTTGTGTATAGATTTATCTTTGAAGTCCATCTCTTTGCTTGCATCAACATGAATAATATTCTGATAATATGTAGGTTGATGCAGCCTTCTAGTCATTTTACTTACCAGTAGACAAGGGTCTGACCCCTAGTCTTTTTCTCAAGTACTCAAATGCATCCATGGGCAGTGGCTTGGTGAAAATATTGGCTAATTGTTCCTTTGATTGCACATACTCAAGTGTCACCTCCTTTGCTTGAACTTGTTCTCTCAAATAATGATACTTGATGGCAATATGCTTTGTCTTGGCATGCATGACTGGATTCTTGGAAATGTTTATTGCACTGGTATTATCACAATAGATAATTACTGGTTCAATAATTTTCATATGCATACCTTCCAGTAATTGTTTGATCCATGCAATATTTGAGCAGTTTGCAGCAGCAGCAACATACTCTACTTTAGTAGTAAACTGAGAAATGCATCCTTGCTTCTTCCTAATCCATGTGACAAGTCTGTCACCCATAAAGAATGCTCCTCCAGTTGTGCTCTTTCGGTCATCAATATTTCCAGCCCAATCAGTGTCGGTAAAGACCTTAAGTTCAAATTTGCCTTCTCTTCTATACCATAAGCCATATTTCTCGGTATTCTTTAGATATCTTAGGATTCTTTTCACAACAGTCATATGTGATTCCCTGGGATTAGCAGAAAATCTTGCAACTATTCCTATTTCATGTGCAATATATGGTCTAGTATGTACAACATACATGAGTTTTTCAATCATTGATCTGTACAAAGTTTGATTTACCTTTGATGACTTGTCCTCCTTTGTCAACTTACATCCAGTTGTCATCGGTGTTCCAACTGGTTTGGAATCTTCCATCTTGAATATTTTCAGCACTTCCTTGATGTATTTGGATTGTGTAATGAAAATGCCTTCATCTTGTTGCATGATCAATAGACCAAGAAAGAACTTGATCTCTCCAAACATAGACATCTCAAACTCCTTGCTCATTTCATTTGCAAATGATTTGTATAGCATATCATTGCCTCCAAATATGATGTCATCAACAAATATCTCAGCAATCAAAATGTTAGCATCAGTATCCTCCTTCAAATAAATATTACTGTTTTCACTAGTCCTTAAAAATCCAATACTTATAAGATAGGAATGAAGTCTTTCATACCAGGCTCGGGGTGCTTGTTTCAATCCATACTGGGCTTTGTGTAGTCTACATACCATATTCATATTGTCTGGATCAACAAACCCTTATGGTTGCTCAGTGTATACCTCTTCCTCAAGTATTCCATTTAGGAATGCAGACCTGACATCCATTTGGTATACCTTGAATCCTTTACATGCAGCAAAAGCAAGTAATATTCTCACTCCTTCTAGCCTAGCAACGGGTGCAAAGGTCTCTCCATAGTCAATCCCTTCTTCTTGTGCATACCCCTTGCATACTAGTCTTGCTTTGTTTTTGGTGACTTCTCCATTCTCATTTAGTTTATTCCTGAATATCCATTTTGTACTGATGACATTCTTGTCATCTCGTCTCGGTACAAGTGTCCATGTCTTTTTTTCTCAATCTACTCAATCTCCTCATTCATAGCACTAATCCATTCATCATTATCAAGTGCAGCATTGACAAATTTTGGCTCAAAATCACAAATAAGACATCTTGTGTTTAGAGACTTACTTTTGGTTCTCATACCAGCCTTCTTGTCTCCAATGATCTAGTTCTGTGGATGGTTCCTTCTAACATATCTAGAAAGTATAGGTTCAGATCTTTGTCTATCATTTTGATCATCATTGTGTCCTTCATTCTGATCTCTATCACTTGGTGCATCATCTTGAGCAATATCATGATTGTTGGTATTTGCAACCTAATGCTCGGGTGCAATGATCTGTTGCTCAAGAGCTCTACATTGTTGGTCGGGTCGAATGTTAGGTTCTTCATTTTAAACAAGCCTGTTGTAGTCCTCTGGTTCTTTTGTGCTTTCTTTTTCATTCTTCTCTGCGAATTCATCTATCTTTACATTTGCGCTTTCAATAATTTTGTTAGAGGATTTATTGGGACATTTATAAGCCTTGCTCTTGGTGGAATACCCTAGGAAGATTCCTTCATCACTCTTGGAGTCAAGCTGTCCATTTCTATCATCTTTTAAGATATAACATTGACCACCAAAAATTTTGAAGTAACTTACATTGGGTGTGTATCCATACCATAGCTCATAAGGTGTCTTCTTGGTGTCTTTCTTCAATTGTACTATGTTCAATGTGTAAACACAGTACTGACAGCTTCCCTCCAGAATATTTGGGTGATGTCTTTCTCTATCATCAGTGCCCTTGCACAATCAACAATGGATATGTTCCTTCTTTCAGCAATTCCATTTTGTTGTAGTGTTCTCGATGCAGAGACCTGTCTTTTGATTCCATGCTCATTACAAAAGTTAGTGAATTCATCTTAAATAAATTCCCCTCCTCTATCTGATCTTAAGCATTTCAATTCTTTACCACTTTGTTTTTCTGTCATTGCTTTGTATCATTTAAACATCTTGAATGCTTCAGATTTATCTTTTAGAAACATTAATGTCATCATTCTAGAGTAATCATCAATAAAGAGAATAAAATATCTATCACCATAATAAATTTTTGTCCTCATTGGTCCACATAGATCAGTATGGACTAATTCTAGAATGGCATCAAATGTATGGCTTTTGCTTTTGAAACTAGACTTTGTCATCTTACCTTTTTGACAATTTTTGCACATGATATTGTCTGGCTTAATCATTGTCGGTAAGCCTCTTACATTTCTCTTTCTTCTTATCTTTATCATGTTGTCAAATTTTACATGACACAATCTTTTGTGCCACAACCATATATCTTCGTTTCTAGTCATTAAGCAAGTGGTGTCAGTATCATTCAGATAGAATAAGTTACCTTTTGTTTGCTCATCGATACCAATCAGACTTCTTGATTTATTGAATATCTTTGCCTTCTTGTTTTCAAATACTAGTCTGTGACCTGAATTATTCAACTGAGAAACACTGAAATTATAATTCAATCCTTTCACCCAATAAGAATTTTCACATTTTATCAGGTTATTCAACATTATAGTTCATTTACTTTCAACTGGACAAGGTGTGGCATTACCCATTCTTACTGAACCACCATTATAGTATTCAAAAGTCTCAAACTTTTGTTTGTCACCGGTCATATGGTGAGTGCAGCCACTATTTATGATCTAGACATCATTTTTACTAACTTTAGATATGAGTGTAGTTTCTACATACCTAACTTCATCATCATCTAAATCATCTTTTACTGCCACAAACACCATCTCGATGTCTTCATCAGATTCGGTGTCAGTATCATCATCTTTGCATTTAGCCAGGTAACTGGCCTTCTTTCCTTTGTCCTTGTAGTCTTGGGTATCTCTTCTCTCTGATTGTCGGTTGCTTTTGTAATCACCTATGTCATACTTCTTTTCAAATGACCTGTTATTACTTCTGTCATCTTTTCTTCTATTAGGACATCTTGCAGCAAAGTGTCCAATCTCTTTACAATTAAAACAAACAAGTGGTAATTTACCTTTGTATTTACCTTTGCCACTAGAAATGTTACTTTTGCCTCTCTGCAGTGTTTACTAAATGCATATTTTATGCCACTTAACTCAAAGAATAAATTTATTTGAAAAACTCAATGTTTCAACAACTCCTACTCTTATAAATAATAGGTTTAAAAACATATAAAAATATCTTTTTGTAGATCTATAAGTGAACATTTCTAAAATATATATCTTGTAATATTTAATTATTTTATATATTCTATATTTTGTTTTATTTGAAGCAGTTTATTAGCACTAAAATATAAGGTCAGTTATCTTGTCAAGGGTAAATACTAAAAATTATTTTAAAACATTGAAAAAAATATAATGCAATAGAGAGAAGAATCTATGTCACGATGATATAATTCTTTTCTATTTTGGATAAATAATTAAGAGAAAAGATAACGTCAAATTGAAGGAGTTTATTTTAGTGCACACATTTTTAAACTCATTCAAAAATATATTTATAAAAAAGTATTGAAAATATATATTCATGTACTAAAGTTTCAAGCTATCAATACACGCAAAAGAATTGGAGAAAAAAAGAGAAAACTAACTATATAAAGAGTGACATTCCATGTAACTTTAATTTCAACATTTTATAGCAACCAAATTTTAGTATTTATTTTATTAAAAACTACATATTAAATAATTATTTAAAAAAAAAATACTAAAAAATATACATTTTATTGGTTTACATCATTTAAAAATTCAAAATATATAGCCACTTTCTAGTGATTCAATTTAAAAACTTGAATCAGCATTGGTCATTTTCTTTATAAAAGTGGCACATTGTTTTGTACCTAACATCTAAAATCCCACAAGGGGAAGGAAAAGGAGGCCCCCCTCAAAAGGACAAGCATTATACAAAGGAAGAATAATAGGACATGACAAACAATGACCAATATCCACCAAACAATATTGGACCAAAGTGGAAGTTGACTGAGAAACGGGAAGAGAGCATAGAGAGGGAGGAACCAACAGGGTCCTTAGGTCATGACAAGGCCACCCTAGAAACTAAGCACTCTTCAGAGCTCTGAGAGGAGACATCCTTTGAAGAGACAGAATCCTCATCACTACAATGACTGCTAGTAGCATTCTTCCACCAAGTCGCAAGACCCTTCCAACATCCTCAAGAGCCATCTAAAACCAAGTGGCCCTTAACAAAGTAACAACAACATCAAAAAGGGATGCCTTCATAGTCCAAAGGTTGAGTCCAAGGTCGATCCCTAGCCATCAAAACCATTTCTCCATGAAGAAATGTAGAGAGCTTGGCATCCACCAAAAAAGGCAATGAGACATTAGTTAATGTTTGTACATATAATTTGTTAAAACAAGACTTCATGTGGTGTAATCTTAATAACTATATTGCCCAGTGGATAAGGCACTCGCTTGGCACTCTTCTTCATATGATTCATTTCTCAATCAATTGGCATCATATGGTGTAGTAGTCTCATCATCATGTTGATTTGATACATTGTTAACATAGAGATCTTATTAT
>MU223987.1:1196680-1218463 GCA_018584345.1 Thuja plicata | reverse complement strand
ATATAAAGTCATTCGATAGTTGTTAATTTTGAAGTGTCGCATATGGAGGTGGGGGTATTAAAATAAGTTATATAATCAAAGCAAGTATACATCATGAGTAGAGAAAGGTGTGGATAAAGGCTATGAAATAACTTTCATCATTCAATAAAATTAAACAAGGGAAGCAAGATGTAATAGGGGGTTGAAGTTATTACAAAGCATAATCAATTCAATGTTTCTATCCAAGGTCCAACATGTTCTCTCATCTCATCCCTACTAGAGGGCATCCAACTTTCTTTGTTATTGTAATATCTCTAGTAATGCCAATGAATTGTAATTTTTAGCATGATGCAATTCAATATTACTCATAACTGCATATGGTGATTTGATTGTTTTAAAATTATGAATGAAGAATTGGCCATTTCCATCAATTCATTTTAGTTTCATGTCATGCCTTCTTTCTCTTTCATTCTTTGTGTGGCAAGGCTTGAAAGATGATGTGTTAGAAAAGATTGTTTTTTATGATATTCAACTACTTATTGAGTAAATCACACCCACCTCCATTAGCATTACACAAGAACTCTAATCTATTGTATCCTTCCTTTTGTTCAACTATTCAAGTGGTCCTACACATTTCAACACTCGGGATTTCTCTCTTTTCTAGCCATTTTCCTTTCCTTTTAGTAGTTTTGATAAAAGTACGCAAAATATGTAAATCTCAACATCAAGGAAGCTACCCCTCTCAAACATATAGAGAAACCACCATATTCATGTGATGTGTACACACCTCAAATAGTATATGAACTTAAATAGCAATGTTAATAATGCAAATCATATTTATCTTGTGAATAGTTATATCTATGAGGATAAAAGAGGAAAACAAATCCAAAGGGAAAAAGGACCTCGTTAGATTAGATAAATATGACACATTTCTTAATACAATTAAAAAAGGCAGCAAAAACCTAATTCTAGAGCTGAAATAGTTTAATGAATGTTGACAATATTTATCTATGAAAATAACTAGAACATCCTATGAAGATGATGGTGGCAATATCCATGCATGACGCTTATCCAATCATTTAGAAAGTTGATATCAATTTTTCATATTTGCTTATGAACTAAAAAGAAGACTTTGTGGATGTTGTTTGAATCCCTAACGTAACTAAAGATTATGGTTTAGGCATTTAAACTAATATTTGTGGGAATGTACTCTAGAGGTACTAAATAGTTATGAGTGTAAAAGATTGAAGTGTAAATATATAAGTGGAAAAAAATTGAAAGGAAAATAGAGTTGGGTTGAGTTCACATAAGTGGAGAAGGCAAGGTGTCCTATTTGCAAGTGAAATGTTTATCTTCAAATATTTACAGGTATGAATATTACATTTATAAATTTTCAAATTTATTAGTATAATTGTTATAACTTATAAACATTGAAACTCTTTTAAAAAATGATGTTATATATTAAAAAGATATAAGGTGAAAAAATAAAAAGTGGGAGATAGGCAAATGATATGTAGGTCAAAGACAAAGAAAGAGAAGAATTAAGATAATAATAAAAAATAAGAGTTAATGGATAATACTTTTTGTTTTCATAAAAGCTATTGGAATGAAGAATTACTAGGGTTTTCTACATTTTGTAAGACAGAATCATAGTAGAGTAGTACAAAAAGAGGAAAAAAAAACACAAATATTTCAAAAGAAATTTTTTTAGAAACAAAACATAAATATGGTGTAGGATGTGTATAAATGTCACCAACAAAAAGGGAGTTTCGTGCATGGAGGTATTAATAATGTTGTTGTGTTTTACAGATGAATTGCTACTCAACTAGCACAATTAATAGATAGTGAGATATCTTTTAAGATCCAACAAAAATAATTAAAATCTTTCCAAAAGAAAAACAAACTTCTTTAAGCCAAAAGAATCCAAATACATCCAAGTAGATAGTGAGATATCTTTTAAGATCCAACAAAAACAATTAAAATCTTTTCAAAAGAAAAACAAACTTCTTTAAGCCAAAAGAATCCAAATACATCTAAGGAGAAAAAGGACATTCATGAATAGTGAGATATCTTTAAGATCCAACAAAAGCAATAAAAATCTTTCCAAAAGAAAAACAAACTTCTTTAAACCAAAATAATCCAAATATCTAGGGAGAAAAGGACATAGAAAGAAGGTAAATGAGTCATCTAAGCCTCCATAATAAGACAAGAAGAAAAGCAAAAGGTGAAAAAATTGGAAAGAACGTGAAATATATTGTCATGCCCCCACCAAAGTAGGAGATCAAAGCCTTAAGAATCAGATTGCAACCTTTTACCAATCAAACTTAGGCTATTAAGTTAATAAATTAATAAATTGTTCATAAAACTGATAAATAACAATTAAATGTTTGTGTTAAGGCGGGGATTAGTAAGTACAAAGCAAACATTAATAAAGGATAGCAAAGGGCAGCGATCGGGAGACATGATCATTTAAAGGGATGCCTCTTTTCAAAGAGACGTGTCTCCTCAAATTAGATATGGAGATATAAATGAAATAAGAAATGGTGATCCAAGAGATCATCAGAGTAGAGAAAATAAGCATTCACTCAGATAATAGATTTACAGTCTCACATTTAATAGAACTAAGATAGCAGATCTATATACTGTTCAAGCATCTGTGTAATGCAAATATATGGAACTCTGATTTTGCAGACTTGTTATCTTGTCTTCCATTTGATAGTAAGTAGGAATGCAAGCAGATAATCTATTGCTTCTAATGTAAGCATATTTGATAATGATGATAAAGATTCCTTTGAGACCTACAGCCATTGAATTGTCCCATTGTGGAGGGGGAATAGGGTACATGCAAGGAATGCAAGTAGCATAAGGTCCATTTGAGTAGTGGTGACGCGAGAGGGACCAAGAGGTCGAATGGCGAGTGTCATTCTGTGCTCTTAGGCTTGATGGACAGACTCAAGGCGCCTTGTGTGATCCCCAGGGTTCTTCACGATGCAGTTGGGTTATTGGGAAGATCTTGAGAGAACCGACTTATATATTATATTAATTACAGTGTTGTTTAAAAAAATTTAATGACATCGTGGATTTACATATATTTGCTCATCTATTATAATAATGATTAGAATTCTCTTTCGAACATTACTGAGGTACATGTTTATTTATCTATTGATACTAACCTGGTTGCATGTTCTAAATCAACGCATAAAAGAAGACCTCATTTAAGAATCCCCGGGCAAATGAAGTCAAGTCCTAACAGGGGACATTACATATATTTGATTTTCTATAGGTGAAGAAATAGAGGTGAGCCAAAAGAATCCAAATACATCTAGAGAGAAAAGGTCGTAGAAAGAAGGTAAATTAGTCATCTAAGCCTCCATAATAAGACAAGAAAAGTGAAAGGACAAAAATGGAAAGAACATGAGATATACTTTATTCTCTATAGATTAAGAAATATAGGTGTGAAATTCACAAGCAGCAACAATCCTTATCAATTATAGATGTAGAAACATAAGCACCGAAAGACATAAGAACAATATAAAGGATAGAAAGAAGGAGAATTAAGCTATCGAGAGGACTACCACAATGAGTTTGTCTTTGTTAGCACAATTTCCAATGGCCCCAATAGAGAAAATATAAAATAATATTTTGATAAAATTAGCCCAAAAAAACCCAAAAAAGATACTCGATTAATAAGAATGGACATGTTTTAAAATTCAAATCAATTCAATTTTCAAAAATAATTTATGGAAAGTCCTGTGACATCATAATTGTTGTGAACTGCAAGAGGTGGGGTAATACAAAACAGTAGGAAGTGTATGAAGGCACAAGCACAAGGTCTTAATGACAGCAGCTGCAAATATTTAGTTGCTGGCATCAATAACAACGAGTGTTACACATCATCAACACTCAATCAACAAGAAGGGATATAAGCACGATCTACATGAATCCTCAAAGTTGAAATACATATTTTGGCGTAGCATATGGTGTTTACATAGAGTAGACTATAGTGACACAATCCACTAATATCAAAAAAGGATCCCCTCACAAAGGTTCAAAATAATTCCTTAGGCCATTAAATATTACAAATATCATGAAGTGCATGGAGAATATAACAACCTAGTGACCCTAGCCACTAGTATGGATACAACCCTAAAGTGGCACAAGGGGATGGGGAAGAAAGTGCATGGGAACCAACGCTTGATGTAATTGGTCTGCAAGAAAATGCTGAGTTGTAAATTGTTCGAGGAATTAGGTGGTTCCCATGTACAACTCCCTCAAACAATTTCTAACTCAACATTTGAGACCAACCATAGAACAACTAGATGAACAAAAGAAGAGGAAAGCAGTTGGAACCAATGAAAGACGATGAAGAAAGCTATGAATGCATGAAAGATGGAGGGAAGAGAAAGACAGACAAGCTCTGATGGTTAAAACGGATACCCTAAGTCAACCAATACACCATACACGTCCTTGTAGGTGGTTTACAATTTGGTATGACCATTGCAAGCAATGTGACAATATGGAACTGTGGCACATTTTAGACTAGTAGGTAAAAAAGGCACAAAGCATATTGAAACATATATCCATGAGAATAGATTTTCTTCACACTTGATACACAACTCAGATCTAATGTAATTGGTTTCGGTTTTTTTCCATAGCTTTTTTATGGTACTTCTGTTTTTCCGTGGCTTTCTTCTTTTATGTTCTAGAGTTTCAATTGCTCATGACATTCTTTTGACTCATTATGGGAATGTGAGGAGGTGATATTTTCTTGTATTAGAACGAGTCTTTGCAAGTCGCAAATACCACTTGTGTTGAGACTGCACATTGTTAAAGTGGTTTTTTAATGAAAATTACCCTTGAAGCAGAATTACAGCTCCCCCTGAATGCATTGGTGAGGTCAAGCTTGTACAAAATTTACAACTCATTAATCATCACCAGTGAAGTTACTCACTAAGGGACAACGAAGAACAGTCCTCTAGGTTGGAAACACTAAATTAAAATTATGTCAGGCATTGTAGTTCTTCCCATCCAAAATATCATGGACCAATTTGCAATTTTGCAGGGAATTTACTTGAGAAATTACATATGGGTATGATTAGAATATATTCTTCATAACCTGATTATGTTCTACTACTACTAATGAAAATATAAAAGAATAGTGTAAATCTTCATTGCCTGATTATTAAGCATGAGAAGTGACCAGACATTTCCTCACTGTCCTGACACAGATCAATAGATGAGGATCACCGCAATTTCTCTTCAACTTTTTGACAGGAAGAATATCTCAAGACATCACTGTATTCTTCTAATTGGATGGAACATCAACCCATTCTTCATCTTCTAAGTTGCCAAAAACAGAATATGCATGACGCATAGCAAATCCACATTAGCATTCCCCCTCAACCATCTGGTCCCCAGCTTATTAGAGATTTGTGCAACACATATTTACACAAATTAGTGGAAGGAATAGAGATTCGTACTATTATTTCGTATAAATAAGGGTTTCTATTACTCTTGTACTTGCTGATCCAGCTCTTATTATCGAGCTAATTATATTATGATGTATTTCCTCCACTGTTTAAATTTGTAAGTACGCATGTTTCTTGCATTTTAATGTACTTGTGCCTAGTATTCGTTAAATATTCTCAAGAAAATGATTCACAAAGTATGAGTAAAGTAATGTCTCTTATTAGTTGGCTCATAATGAGAAGTTAATGTACCCTCTTATACTTTTGCATTATCCTGGTCCATATTGTTGACCACCTATTTCTAACTCTATATTTATAAACAATATCATTAGCATTATCTTCATTGAATGAGATTTATACTACTTTGTATTTGGGATATTGGGGCTTTCTATAAAAATCTACACGTTTCGTTTATTGAGAATGACCATATTAAAAAGCAATAGATGCTGAAGTGGGTAAAATCTGACTAGTGTGAAGAATGGATGCCTAGCAGACAACAATCCTTACTATTCCTTATGATGGCATTGTTCATTAATGTTTATATTCAAGGATTATCACAACTCTTACCATTAATTCTGTCCTACACATCATGAACATTTTTTTCATCTCATAAAACTGTAAATTCACATATCATCAGAGTCGTCATGGTCCATTAAAGAGTCTGCCAGTAATATTGACTCTACACGTTAGTGCATTCTGTTAATAGTGCTTTCTGGCTTTAGCCTTTAATCATGGCTAGAAACAAAAAGTAAATCACATATTCTGTTAATAGTGTTTTATGACAGGGCTGGGGGCCTAACTCGATTGGTGAGAGCTTCCTGTGGTAAAGCACAAGATCATGAGGTCTAGTCTCCCCCCAGCCCACGTGGTACTGGAGGACGTGTCGTATCAGCATCACCGATCACATTAAAAAGTTTACCCGGTGCACTGCAGTTTATAGGGGGTGCTACACCCGAATCCTGCAGTCTAAAAAAAGTGTTTTATGAATTGACTATGGCTTGATATTTTTCAAAAATCACATTCCAACAAACTCACTTTACTATGAATTCTGCATATCTAATTGCCTTTGCCTTAAAAATCCCATTTATGGAAAATGCAGTTTCAATCAATGGTAAATGGGAATTAATGTATCCCCATGTTATATAGAAACACTGTCAACATACCGAGATATTTCAACTCCTTTTCCAATCACTGTCACTAACAAGAACAATGATGCAAGGATAATCTAAAGATTAGAACTTCCATTGGCACAGTCAAAGCAACAGTTCAATGGCTACAAAATACTAACTCCCTCAACTTCTAGAATGGTTTACCACTGGCTAATAAAAGTTTAAAACACAATGATCAAAAAACAAAACCATTTTTGTGAAGACCATAAATGCTTTTCATACTTCAAAGGTAATGTTACAAATATAACTAAAGTGTATGCCGCAATGGAATTGACTGACTTGAGACTTGGCTAATCTGTCTTGTCATCCTTCTCCTTAAAAACCTTTTTCCATTGTTCAGGACTGTCAAGTATTTCCCCTGTTTTAAGAAGATATCGGACCTTCCTCCCATCTTCCAGAACTTTATGTCCCACTCGGCTTGGCACATTCTGTGTCTTGGAGTACAGCATTACATTTGAACTGTGGATAGGTCCCTCAATCTGTAGAATCCATCAATATGTGCCCTGTTAAACCAATATGTTTTGCTCATCGCTTTGAAAAGAAAGGCATAACTTAAATACTGCTAAGAATACTGTATTCAAATATTAGAAATGGAACTAAACTCAGCCATTATCTTTCCTCAAGTATAACTTACTCTCAAGTACAAATCACATTAAGACAAAGGAATGGTCACAAGTACACACGAAAGCTTCTTAACTATTTGGGGGCTACACAGGAATTATGTCCTCAGAGCAGCAGGTCACCTTAGGTCATGCAATCATACAACAGTTAAGTGGGCTGTTTAAACTTTAAAGCCTCCACAAGACATACATTTTGGTTTACTATGGGTACCTCACATGGTATACTTGCCCAAAGGAAATTCATGCCCCTTGAATTCTTGAACTAAGCATTCTGGTCTATCTATCTAACATGTTTACTCCATTTTACTCATCTACCTTTACATTCCAGTTTACATAATAACATCAACTACTGTGGTAAAGGATGCTGCTGAGTGTCTCCAAAAATCTATGCGAGTAGCAAGTTGTGCTTCCACCTGTACATAAACGATTGCATCCACCTCCTTACAGACCATGCACATTTGTGGATATACCATCACTCAGATAAGTCTTGAGAGATTTTGTGGATATGGATGAAGTATGGCAATACTCATCAGAGCTGTATCAGACAAAGAGGCAATATTTTTCCAGTTCAATAGAATTGAATTTCTTGAAGCTTTTATTTGATAATTGATAGTGAAGATGTTTCATCTACCTCTATTGATGCTGAAGGCTGAAGCTAGTTTCTATAGTTTTAGTTTAATCAGCTACGACAAATATGAGGCACAGATTTCAGAAATAGTTTGTAGTGTTTGATCATTCCCCATATCAGAAATAGTTTGTAGTGTTTGACCATTCCCCATAATTACCTTTTGGCAGTCATTGGAAATTAACAATGTCTATTCATGAAAAATCACATGTACAAATTAACTAAGCAACACAAAGACCTGATCTCTATGACTCATGAAAAATGTCTATTCACTTACCTCAATAATTTGGCCTGCCTCGCCTTCTTGCCTTCCTTTCATATGTTTGGTCTTAAGATTAAGGTTCTTTACAATAATTGTACTGTTATGTGTATAGATTTTTGTAACCTCACCAACTTTACCCTTTTCACGGCCTGATATTACTTTGACAGTATCACCTAGCTTAACATGCATTTTTTTAAGAATAGGAAGACTGTTTGGTTTGCACTTTGTCCTTTCCCAATGCTTAATCTGCAAGAACAAGAGAATCACCACTGATCAGTTTGAATGGAACTTCCAGATTATCAATCTTAAATCTTTTCCAAGGGGAAGAAACTGACACAATTAATGAAAGTTTTTACCCGATTATGAAAATATTAGAGTTCTGGTCATGCACCACATTTCAATACCATGATTGTTCAATGTCAATGAATCATATTTCATGGGAATTTTCGACCTCAATATGGAGAATGGAATATGTATCCTTTTGCAAAAGGACTAACTATGGAGTCAAAACCTATAATAACAATCAATAATGTAACGGAAAAAAAATGCCATATTTGAATTCAAAATATAAAATTTATGTAATCATTTGAAGTATTATGCTATCCCTTGTACTTGTTCATTATATCCATTCTTTCTTACCTCTACGATACTTGTTCCACACCCACCAATAAAATTGTCAGGCACCTAATTTGATTACCAATAAAAAATAAAATGTAGCACTCCAACTAAGTTTGCTAAATCGGGCTCTTACACTAAGTCTCTGTACAGTGTGCATATCTCAAGATTTATGAGGGTATGTGCTTAGTATAATGATATAATCAGAACCCCACAGCACCAAATAGTAATAACAAAGAAGACCAGCTTATTCTTTCTATCAGAAAAATATTGAGCATCTGTCATTGACCAAATCCAAATAAAACCTTTATAGGTTTTGTTTGTTTGTTATATAGGAGACACAAGAAAATATCCCACAAGGCATCTGACATTGACCAAATCCCAATAAAAAGAGCTGCAGATGCAAGGCTTCAGAGACAACTTGTTGTCCAGAGTTGCACTGTATCATTGGTTTTTGGGCTAGTAGATTTCTGTATATCTTTTTCAATGTTCCTACAATAAAATAAGGTTTAGCAGCTCTATAAGTTTTCTTCTTTCAAACAATAATAAGGTTTAGCAGCTACAAGTTTTCTTCTTTCAAACAATCTTCTAAATAATATCATGAATTTAATATGGGATCTTATATCTGAGGCCATCATTTGTAAGTTGCAACTACTATTGCACCCCACAATGTAAAAATATTCTGATTATGTGGATTAAAACAACAACCTCTTGATTGAAAATGAAGCATAAATTTCCGATAATTTGTTTATCTACTTCAGCAGCATATTATTTCTCTTTCCTGTCATCTATAGCACCAACTAGTAACCATAGTCCATACAGAAAATAAATGCTGTGAATGCATTTGTTAATGTCATCATTGGTTCTTCTGTTAGATAGCAACGAATGAATGTTGTTAAATTGGAGGAGAGTTGTAATAGAGGATTAGTTATATGGACTTATCACTATCCACATATTGCTTTAATATGCTGTGAAACTACATATTTACTATTTTCAAGATGCCTGAAGTTTACTTATTGTGACTAGACTTTTTGTGGGTCTGCACCTGTACCCTTCATATGAAATGAATATCCTAGGAAGTCAACTCCTCTGCAGAGACATTTAGAGACTTTAGGCTAGAATGTATTCTGTTCTAGGAGTTCTATCATGATATTTAGCTGTCCTTAACGTTCAATTTCCTTCTTGTTATAGTTGAATTTATGTGTTATGATTTGAGTAGCACAATTTTGGGCACATGTAGCTTTTCGATATTGATATTCTTGACAAAGCCCACTAATGGTAGATTATGAATTATGGTCTTTAGACTTTGGTCCTACAATCCATCTATAACTGCAGCCAATTTTGCCCATGTTGATGTGACGCCGTCAAGTTACCTATGGTCATGAAAGGACAGTGATGTTCATGATTATGGTGCTGCTACCCAAATTGATCATGTCGGCCAGCTCCATACTTCATTTTAGTTTTTCACGTTGCCCTTGAAAGTTGTTTGGTATTTGAAAGACTCATTCAAATCTCTCAATGCAGGAGATGGTAAAGGTTGAAATAATCATACTATTTGTAGGAATATGTAAGCCAAACAAAAGTTTGTAGCCTGTTGTTGCTTGGAAGCCACAAGGGCACCCCATAGAAGAAACAAAGAAACCATATTAAGTTCCAAAATGAGAAAATCTAGTTGAATTGGACTCAAACAGTACATTCACTTACAATATAAAGTACAAAGGTAAAAACAGCCCTAATTAACAGAAGGTTATTAATCACTAGGCCCTTAAGAAATGTAAATATAAAAATAGTAAACACACAGCAGTAGAGGGCATTGCAGCAAGCAAACCTCTTATTTTTTAAGTGAACAAGAATTGATACTGTTGTGAACTTTTCACACCAACACCCCGTTGCAAATGGGGACCCCCTCTTTTCACCCGTAGTTTTAGAGTTTTGGCAGTATAAGCGTCATTTCTGAGCTTAAAGGGATTGAGTCGTAAAATTTTCAAGTCATCAAGGTTGCAAAAATGGATAAGTCTAGGAGGGTTTAAAGTCACAAAGGTTAGGTTGAGAAATTGTCAAGTTCTGGGTGAAAATTCCCAAGTATTGGGATATTTTGGCTAGTCAATTGGTCTTCAAGATGTTTTAATGCCACATTTTACTTGTCAATTTGGACTAAAATGATAAAATCATGCAAGTGCAAAGTGCTTATGGGAGTCACTTTTCCACCGTATTTGGATCAAAAGTCCCTATGAAAATTGATTTTCCACTAAGTCCTAGTGAAAAGTCCCTATAAGGGTCAATTTTCCACTCCCAGAGGGCAAAAACAAGTAAAATTCACAAAGTCTTGGCCAAAAGTCCCTATAAGGGTCAATTTTCCATTCCTGGGAGGCATTAGCAAGTAAAAATCATGTTTGAAATCCTATTTGTCCCTATGGAGATCGAATTTCCACTCCAAGACATGAGGAATAAAGTCACAATGCAATAGTCCCTGTAGGGGTCATTTTTCCACTAGTCAGATGCTTAGAAAATTTTTGGGAAAGTTGGAGTGGAAAATCCTATGGACAAAGAATTTCCACTTTGTCCCTATGAGGGTTGTTTCTCCACTGGAATTGATACTTTAAAAATTTCAAGAGTGAAGTGGAAAGTCCTTATGGACATGGAATTTCCCCTATCCCCTATGACCATAGAATCTCCACTCTGTCCCTACAAAGCCAAATTTTCCACTTGAAGAGTAAGGGACCCAGCTTGTCCTTATAGACAAGGATTTTCCACTAGTCCTTATAGGGGTCGATTTTTCCCATGAGGTCTGAGATGAGTAAACAAAGAGATCAAGTGTTAGGGTCAAGAGTGTCCCTATAGGGGTCGATTTTCCCTTTGGTGAGCAAATAAACAATTAAAATGGGTGTGTCCTTGCAGGGGTCAAATTTCCCCTTTGGTAGATGAATAAACATGTGAAAGAGAATTTTAAAGGATTTTGTTAGTCCTTATTGTTGATGTTTTGTAGCTTTTGTCGGATAAATCCTATGAGACTATTGAATATATATATGTATATTTTATTATGTGAGATATAATATATATAGATATATATCTAACAACTATTACAAGAAATTACTATAATAATGATTCAAAGATATTACATGTGTGTATATATATATCTATATATACATATGTAGTTACATAATCAATTGTCATTATATTAATCACATAATAATAAATAGATATGTCCCATGAAGGGACATGCTTCTCCTTGCCTCATCCTCAATATAAATGCAAGAGAGATCACTGCATTTGGAACACAGAAAATATAGAGTGCTATTACATTTGCAGCGATTCCAAACTCTAACATGGTATCAAAGCCAGGCTGCAAATGTAAGAAAGAGTTTAAAGGCATGGTAGTTAGATTCATTTCAGAAATAGTTGAATAAAGCACAGGTGGAGAATAGACAATAACAGAAACCAAGTATGGTGTGATCATATTAAACAAATATTCATAAAAGGATATTGGCTAAGGCAGAAATAACGTGCTTGATTAATGGATGTTAATGATGACAGCCAAGATTGATATCAAATAGAAAAGTATGATGGCCACTAAACACCAAGTATATCTAATCGATAAACCGCCAACTTGAAGACAATCCTTAACAGCAACCGCAAAGAAACGATAGTAAGCCAAATCAGCGACTTATGGTATCAACTAAGTCTAGATGACTGGGGCAAATATAGAGTTAACGATGAATATTCTGAACACTGAATGATATTGTGGAAGAAGACATAACACTTCAGCAATCAGTTGCTTATGGTTATCAAGTGATACATTACGATGACATAGAAGTCCAAACATCACAGAAGGGAGCAATTAAGAATCAATGAATAGTCATGTAAGCTACAACTCAGCATGAAGGATACACGATGATGGGAAATGGTTGATACGGACATGGCAATTTAAATAATGGAAGACTGCAATTATATAAGTCAACAAGGATAGCGACCATACGGAGACAAAATGATAACAAAGGAATAATAAGCAATAGTATCAATACCATCGGTTAAATATTAACAAGTTAATGATATTAGTGACTTGACTTAAGTCAGCAGCTATAATAGAAGACCATTCGGATAGTTATGAAGAAGGCAATGATTAATAATGAAGTCAACGAGATGTGATTAGCATTTCGGGCAGCGATTAATATATGTACAACATTTATTCAGGTGTGATTAAGAAGTAAAGACAAACGTGAATGAAAATCAATAAGAAGGAACTGGCAGAGTTCATTATAAGATACAAAGTCATCGTTGAATACAGAGGCTGTTGTATTATGGTTACCATCAGCGAATCAATAAGTGGAGAAGGAGTTTGATCTAGGCAAAGAAGAGAAGGCATTGATCTTGTGAAGGGAAAAATCAGAAAAGACAGAAAATCACAGTTGTTTGTGAAAAAACAAATTAAGTTTAAAGTTGAGGATTGGAGCTTCATCATACATTGTCACAGATTTGAACAAGAAAATCAGAGGTAATAATCAAAGCTCCACGAATTTGCAAATACCTTGCTTCAGATCAAAAGTCTGAAACTTTCCCAAGTAGGCGATTTCAGGGAAAAATCAGAAGTTTGAAAAGACAAGTGAAGAGGCTTCATAAAAATACAATATCTGATCTAAACCTTATTAACAGATAGTCCAAGAGTAAGAAGGCTGCGACTTGATGAAATCTCAGATACAAATCAAGGACTTTTTCCAGAAAAGCTACAATTTTCAGAAATAAAATCAGAAAATTTGCAAGGCTTGCCATCTCACAAATTTCAACATAGGGCACAAAGACAAACCTTTTTTGCAAGGAAAAATCAATCGATTCTATCCAGGTAAGCATGATTCTCAGTATGCCCTCAAAATTCAGAACTTTGTTCCACAATGAAAGGTTTGATTTTCATCTTTAAGTTTCCAAATATCCATTCCTAAGTCATGTTTTGCATGCGATAAGAACCCGATTTCCTGAGTTGGAGGATAGATCAAACCATGTTTGCAGACTTTTGTCCTCAGACTAGTGTCCTCAGATTTTTTTCCAGACCTCATGACTTCAGTGTTCTGATTTCTAAGTTTATGACAATAAGAAGTTAGATTCCACTTTCAGATTCAAGTGTCTTCAGACTTGATTTTTTGGACCTTGTCCACAGACTTTCAGACTTTTGTCTTATGTTATAAACTTCATTTCCAACCTTCAATACTTGCTTTTTTCCAAGTTATTAGCTCCAAATTAGTAGCAAAATCAATAGTAAGGTCTGAAGTTAGTTTCTTAATCAGATTTCTTTACAAAATGCTGACTTTGAGCTTCATACAGGGCAATGGCGGAGACAAAAGGAGGGGTGGCAGCAAGGAAAGTGCAAATGAAAAGGCTCATGGAGAGCTATTATCCTGAGTCCCAGATGTCTTCCAAGTGGAAGATAGTTAATGTATCAACTTCAAGCACCTGACCATAAAGAAGATGAAGTGGAGGATGTTTGGAACCAAGGATCAGTTACCATCCTGTTGTGAGGTTTTCACTCCATCGCCCCATTGCAAATGGGGACCCCCTCTTTTTGCTTTGGCAGCAGGAGTAGTGGTCTTAGGTAGTCTTTTGGGAAACAATTTTTTGAAGTCTCTAAGTTCGAGAGTTGGTTTTGGCAATTTTGGCCTGCTGGGAAGTCAAATCTGTCTGGAACATGGGCGAGAGTTGTGCTAAATTTTTCAGAAATATGGAATTGAAACTAAAGGATTGTTTGCCTTCTTGGGTAAACTAGATAATTACAGAAGTAAATGCACAGAACATTATAAGAATAAAGCCAGAGAACAGTTCTAATAATTCATCCGTAGACACAATGATTACAATAGTATACTTTTCCGTTCATACCCAGATGATTACCCAAAGGTAGTAAATAGAAATTAGAATATAAAGGACCGAAGGAGTGCGACGGTTCGCAACCGTGACCCAACTACCTAACCTTTGGTTACTAACTAATTACCAACGACATACATGACATTATTCACGACAACATCATCCCCCCAAAAAAACAAGTTCGTCTCCGATGACTTACAACAAATTGGAGACAATAACACTGCTAACTACAACAAAATCATGATTGAGAAGAAGGGGGCTGAGGAAGCATCCCTAAAGAGGCTGGCTGCAGCTCAAAAGAAGCCAAGCGAGCGCGCAGCGCATAGACCTACTTTGTCCTAGCCTTCAAGTCCTGCTCTGCAACCACCCAATGTTCCAATGTTGTTTTAACCATCATCGTGGCCTCCAACAACTCTTTCTCCTCATCCTCCCGAGCTTGGGTGAGCCAAGTCTCCAAGGCATTCCGCTCTATACCCACTTCTGCCAACTGCTCCTCAAAAGAAGATCTCTCCACAACCACTTGTGCCTCCATAGCTAGTTTCTCTGTCCTGGCGGCCTCCAACTAAGCTACCAACTCGGCGCGCTCTACTGCCCAAAGTGCCTACTGGTGAGCCAACTCCTCGGTACTGTGACCCAAGTCCCCCTCGACAGCTTCCAATCGGGTGGCCAGCTCCTCCCGAGCACTCTGTGCGGCCCCCTGTGTCGTCTCTCGCCCAACGGAAACATGCTATGTACGCCTTAGGGTGTAATAGCCCGCCCTGAAGGCCTACTCTATTTGTCTGACAAGAGCCTCCACTCGGCTCTCGACCACTAGCTCGTCAACTGCCCAGGCGCTCAACATCTCCATCGTCTCAACGGTGGGCCATCCACCAGCCTCAAAACAAAAAGGTTGTGGAGCAACCAACCCGCACAAAGGTCAACAACCGCTCCAAATCGGCGGCTACACTCTCCAGAGCCCGAGACTGTGCGGAAGCCACCACCTGATGGCCTCGAACAACCACCTCTGCGAAGTATGCCTCAACGTTCTCCCTGATGGGCCCCATCGAGGGCTTCGGCAAAATGATGAACTCAAGCCCAGGCAACCCTATGGTGACTACGGTACTCATATCGGCCAACTCGACCAAGTGCTCAGTGTGGACCCCTATAGGTGAGGTCGCTGCATCCAAATCAATCACCTCTGGGGGCACATCTCGTCGGGGAGAGAGAATTGCAGCTCCAACTGGTGCTAAGGGTGTCATCTGGAAGTACCGACTGAGCCAACTGCACATATCTTCAATGGAAGACGAATCTGCTGGAGGTGGAGCCAACAAGTCGGCATCAATTGTAGCCACAGCATTTGTCCCAACCACATCCACGTGAACTTGGCCCTCCCTCACCTCTGGGGCTTCTCTGACTCATCGCCAAGGACATCTCCACCATCCAACCCCTCCGACTCATCTACCCTTTCTGCCACAGGTACCTCTGCTGAAGGCAATGCCTCCGGCACTACTACTGGATTCATGGTCACTGGTGTCTGCGGTTGACCAAAAGCAGGGATGGCCTCTTGCACAGAAGCCAGACTCATGGGTGTGCAAATCTGGCCAAACGCCGCTACTGGTGGAGTCAGATGTGCTATCTACGTCCTCGGATGCGGACCCTAAAATTGCTTGCCTTTGACACTTCTACCCTGGAAGTACCTTTTGACCAGTAGGGATGTCCAAGTGTCTCCAACACATGATGGGTGGCTCTCCAAGCGCCAAGGGACCAAGTCTCACCTCCAATCGGTCGGCTGGAAGCTGTGTGTGTGGCCTCCAAAAATAGGCCAATGGCATAGTGTGGCATATTGAACGTCTTGTGTTGCAGGGTCATAAACTCATGCATGTGTTCTGACAATAACTTGACCCAGCCATACCCTTTGTCTCCCATCAAGTTGTTCATAAGGGATATCTGTGGAAAAGAAATATCTGAAGCACGGCTTGAACCTGTGAGCCTGCTCTTAACCACGTCCATGAGACTTAGCCAGTGCCCTTCCCTGACAAAAGACTTCTTCACCCCTCGGCCTTGTGAAGACTTTTTGATAGAGTCTCTTTTTGCCTCAGAGAGGTTATCCCTGCATATCAGTCGTATATAAAAAAAATTTACCTCTGTGGTGAATTTCTTGCCCTTCAGATCAATCTTCTGCCCCGTATCCGGTAAGCCAAACACCCGTCTAAATTCCACGGTTGTAAAGGAAATCTGAACATTATAGTTCATTAGGAGACTGTGCTAATTCTGGAGAACCTGTCATATGTTTTGGCCATTGCGCGCAGTGCGCCTTCAAAGTCCTTAATACAGAAAATGGGTATTTGAATGATCCACTGTACCTGTACCTGAGCCCTTCTCAAACTTTCTTTTACCGGATCGCTCTCCCGCGTCTCTTGCCACCACTTCCGACAGTCCAATCCATTCAGACCTTCGAAGGTTATGATTTGAGGCGTGACATGATCCCTGGAAAAAGTTGCAGAAGCAATCTGCCCTTGCACTATCGGTCTGCTTTTCTTCCTGCCTGTGTCTGTGCGACCGGCAACACGCACGCCAGAGGGCAAGACCTGCGCATTCTTATTCAGATTCATACCACTGCTATTGGAATTATCTGTTAACTTTGTCCTCCAAGTGCATTCCCCTACTGAATTCATAACCGTTTTCTTGTTGTCTTTTGTTGCACTCTGTTTATACTACCTATCCTCGAGAAACTTCCTTGCCGTACTTTTAAATGAAATCAGTTATGATTGTGCGGATTTTAATTTTTTCCTGTTTATCTCTCCCAATGTACAGATTGTAAACCATTGGTACCAACCTTTATGTCGCACGGATTTTAAACGCACTTTGTTCTCCCTACAATCGTACGACGTACAACCGAATATGTTCTTCTTGTACTGTGTTCATACGGTGTATAGAAAACCCTCTTGTCTTCTCTTGATGTGTTCTTATCGTACAAGGTACGAGCCACTAAATCCTCTTGTCTTCTTCTCTTGATGTGTTCCTATCGTACAGTGTACGAACGCCTCTGTTGTCTATCCCTTTCTTCGTACAGAATTCGCCACTATCTCTCCTCTGCGATTTTACCTTCCCTCGACATTGTATCTTCCTCCACCTGCGATTTTTGATCTGGCTAGGCATTGGTTTGTTTTATGTTTTCCTCCAAGTGGAGGTCGCGGCTTTATATACCACACGGTGGGACAGGGCACCACCGAACGGTGGTCCCACCCACAGGTGGTCCACTAGTGGTGTTACCACCGTTTGGTGTGACCACCGCACAATGGTCCCACCGTTCGGTGGTTCCACCGATGGTGTCGCCACCGCACAATGGTTCCACCTACGGTGTCGTCACCGTAAGGTGAACCCACCGTACGCGGTACAAACTGTTCTCTTTTTTTTTTTTTTTTTTTTTTAAATATTCGAATAATCCCTTACTATCTGGCTGGGCCCGCCAGCGTGGACTAGGTCGTCGCCTTTCGTGATATGGTTTTAATTTTGACACATTCACAGTATCGGGGGCTTCCTTGTCGTTGAGCGTCCATAATTTGATCGCCCCATTGTCACTGACTTCTCGGACTCGGTACGGCCCCAGCAACTTAACTTTAAACTTGTCAGGCTTGATCTCATTCTTTCCATTATACTTTAATACAAATTGTCCCGGGGTGAAGCAAACGTGCTTGAGGTGCTTGTCGTGCCAGGCCTTCCGTCGTAGTTGTGCAACCTCCCTAGCCCACTACACCATCATGCGACGCTCATCTAGCTTGTTGAGATTGTACAATCTTTCCCGAAGGCTTTCCATATCCCCAAGCCTATTCTCGACCGCTATCCTTAAACTCGGCACCATGAACTCGACAGGGACAACTGCTTCCTGCCCGTACATCAATTGGAAGGGCGTATGTTCGTCGTGACCTTATATGTTGTTCGATATGCCCACAACACTGAGGGTAAATTTTCTTCCCAGACCTCCTGCTCCACTCCACATGACTTATAAATCACGGAGACTAGTATTTTGTTTGTGGCCTTTGCCTGACCGTTGGCCCGAGGGTAATACGGACTAGACAAAGAATGAAAGATTTTGAACTTCGTCGTCAACAGTCGGATGACATGATTGACGAAGTGAAGTCCTCTGTCACTAGTCAACTGAATGGGAATTTCGCACCTTGTTATGATCTACTCGTATATGAACTTGGCCGTACTCAAGGCCGAGTTGTCCGGCAGGGTCCGTGCCTCTGCCCACTTTGTCATGTATTCCAAGGCTACCACAATATATCGACATCTCCAAGCCTTACTCACCTTCAGGGGTTCAATGAAATCCAAGCCCCATCGCTCAAAGAGTTCCTGCGCCTGGGAAGGATGCAGAGGCATGAAGTCCCGCTTTAACGGTTTCCCAGCGCTTTGGCAAGTGTCACATCACACAACCCACTCCCAGGCATTATTGTGCAACGTGGGCCGCCAAAACCCAGCCAACACCTTTTGTGTTGTTGTGTCTGGCCCCATGTGCCCGCATGTTGGCCCTTCGTGTGCCTCCCTCAGTGCTTGTTTCATAATTTGATATGATTAACATATACACTAATAATATTGATCGATACACATTATCGATAATCATATGATCAATGAACATGGTTGATACTCATTATCGACTTGAATAGATCATGCACAATACTTAGATTTGTATATATGCAGATTGATACACACAGATATAAACTTGAAAGAATATAATGGTGATCGATGATGATCAACCATATGATCATTTAATCAATCGATGCTTATATATTAAACATAGAGATGACTATTTATTCCACAGAATAAATCAATATAATGATTTATGCTTTAATATCCAAATGTAATAATAATAAACTCAATTATTATTATTGTATATTCGTATATATACATACATATAACAAAGTCATAAATCATTCTATTGATTTTGATTATCATCCATGCTTATATTTATCTGAGCGAAGCTACCATCATTAACACATTGTTGGTTCATCATGGTGAATTACTTAATCTTGCTTTGAAGTGTTGCATGGTTTCTTCAATCTTTCAATTGGAGTCGATTTCATTTCATGTTGTTAGAAGTAGCTTAGTTGGATGAAAGCAATTGCGGATGTTTGCTTGTTGACTCAAATATACTAGGCCACTAGCCTCCTTG
The DNA here is from genome assembly GCA_018584345.1 of Thuja plicata. Taxonomy (NCBI): domain Eukaryota; kingdom Viridiplantae; phylum Streptophyta; class Pinopsida; order Cupressales; family Cupressaceae; genus Thuja; species Thuja plicata. The sequence goes on along the minus strand of MU223987.1, from coordinate 1,198,726 downwards.
CTGATTGTGAGGAAGCCTTGTGTGGTAAGCTAGTCATTGCACTTAAGTTCAATTGGCATTGGATCCTTAGTTTGTGCTTCCAAGTTGGATTAAGGAGAAGGTGTTGATATGAAAACCATTTGAGATCCTTAGAAGCTTGCACTAGGTGAATTTAAGGTCGCTGATAAGATTTCACTTGGTAGAGTCCAAGACATTCGTGATTCCTTGCATTCCTAGTTAGAAGTAGAAGTTAAGTTTAAGTTGAAGTTTGAAGTTGAAGTGGAAATTGGAAAAGCAAAACTATATTTTTCATTGCACATTGTGAAGCCAAATCTTTAGTGCAAGTAAGTTGATATCCATTGAAAGAATAGCGTAAGTCCCCCTAAGTGATTACCAGCAAATCACATTATTTCACTGAGCGAGTATCCACAGTTAAAGGAACCTTAAAGTCATTTCATGATCTTATGTTGCAAGCTTAGCATAAGAGATGACATTATATCAAGAGAGGATTGAATGTTTGGTGTTTCATCCCGAAACATTGAGTGTTTGATTCTGCATGTTGTAGTGGAACAAAACTCACATCAACACTTCCCCGATGGCTATCAACATTATGAAGAGTGGAATTTGTCATGCAACAGGATTTCCACCAGCTATCCAGTGCAATGAACTTATGGTGGAGTGTGCAAGACATTATGATCCACAGTCAAGGACGGTTAACACTCCCAAAGGAGCAATGCTTTCATTTCTAAATGAGGATGCGGTGATGGAAACCTTTGGAATTCCCTATCATCTAAGGATGCAAGAAAGGACAAAAGAAGAGGCAAGAAGAGACCAGAGGCCTATATGGACATCATAAACAAGGGTTGGATCAATGAACCTAGGAGACATCACTCCAAGTTGCCCAAGAAACTCATGAGTACAGACTTCAAAGATGAATATAGAGATATGATCTTCATGCTAAACAGGGTCATGGGAGCACCTCAAGGTGCATTGTTTGAGAATTGGATGTTTTATTTCATTGAGGAAGTCTCAGCAAGAACAATAATGATCAATTGGGTTTAAGATAATAAGCGATAACCTAGACATCCAATTAAGGAACTTGGAGAGGACAAATACCTTCTATATGAGCTCTTATGTGGTTTACCTATTGGCAAGGAACATCAAGTACCTAAGTCTAATATGCAAGGGTGAGGTAGGGAAAAAGAAAGGACAACTTAAGATATATGAATGTCATCCTGAGCTTCAACTCCGCGAGAAAGGGAACTATAGGAGAGTTAATGACACATTTGCCATGCATATCACACACTCGCTATAAGGAGGATTGCATAAGAGGTTGTCCAAGGAGGCAATGACATCCAAGGAGGCAATGACATTGGTTGAAAGATGTGGACCCTGGTTCATTCAATTCGCAACCTTCACCTACATAAGGATTTAGGAATTCACTTTCGAGCCCTACAAAGCTTACAAGATATTTTACAAACAAATTGGTGTTATTTGAAGTGGTGAGACAATTATCGAAGTTTGATCATATTAAGAACAAGAAGCATAGGTACGGTATTGTTGATGTGAGTTTTGTACCACTACATAACATATAGGATTAAACACTTGATACAAGATATCAAACACTCAACCCTCTCTTGAAAAGTTATTACTCATGCAGAACATGAGAAAAACTCCAAGGTTCCTTACACCTGTGGATCCTAACTCAGTTATAATGATGTGATTTGCTGGTAATCACGTCGGCGGGCTTACGTTGTTCCTTCAAGGATATCAGGTTCTTGCTATGATGGTGATGGACTTAGCTTTTCAATGTATATTCAATTGATCCCTTCTCCTTAATTTATATCACTTCCAACTTCACTCATCAAACTCTTTCACTATTAAGCTACTCACTGCCTTACTACTACTCCTATGAATGAAGAAATTAGCAAATGGACGGGGATCAAACCTAATGAAAGCTTGCCAGTGGCGCTACCTCCATAGATGCAATGATTCAAGGGAAACGAGACTAGAGTACCACACAAGGCTTCCTAACAAGCCGCTAGGATGCTAGTGGCCTAGTATATA
>MU223987.1:1169834-1196157 GCA_018584345.1 Thuja plicata | reverse complement strand
GAGGTGAAGCCTTGGATGCTTGAGCTTGTCCTTAGAAACTTTCTCATCACCACCTGAACTTGCTTGTACTTGATGTCCTGACTTTGAAAGGATGAAGTCTTCACGCCCCTGGGGTAATCTTGCCTTGGACTTGGAATCGAACTTGGTTCCCTTGAATAGCCATCCATCTCGCTTGTGATCCTTGAATCACCCCTCTTTGCATCGATCCACAACTCCTCACTTTGGTTGCCTTTCCTTCGTTCATCTGGAGTCCCCGAGCCTGGAACCTGGAGTCACCCCTTGCCACCGCACTCAACCTACAATCCACATACCAACATCACTTAGAAAACATCTAATATCGAGAAAATCTCTCTTAAATCTGATCTATATAATGAAATTCAACTTTCCAGAATCCTGGAAATGACAATTTTGATTAATTTTCCAGATTTTAAGCACTGAAAACTCTGATTTTATGCCAAAATGAATGAATTTTAAGTTGTTTTCAGAAATTTAGTCATGGAATTAAGTCTAAAAATGTTTGCATGAATGCTACTTGCATGATTAAATAGCTCAAAATCTGAAAGGTGAAATCAAATACCTACCTTCCAAGCTGAGAGAAGACCTCTTAGTCAATAAATCTCAGAACTATCAACAATCGAACAACTCTCAAAAATCTGGAAATGGTCTTGAGCTTGTATAAGGCTTGAAAATCTGGAAATTGCCTTCTTAGTTGAAAGAAATATGGAATAGCCCTGTCAATTGAAGGAAAACTGGAAAAATCCTCCTTAGGAATCGAAAATCTGGAAGTGTAGGACTGCTGGAGTAAATTCGCACTAAATCTGTGTTTGGAATGAGGAGAAAACTCCCTCTATTTATATGTTTCTTGCAATTTGCCCAAGGGGGCCGACCTGCACTCTTACCAATGCATATCATTTAATTGTTTTCCTCCATTTAGGGACGACATGCATAAATAATTAATGTTTTGTGCCAAGTAAGTGGCCGACCTGTGCTTGCATTTTAAATGAGAAAGGGGGGCCGACTTGGCTGAATGGGAGGAGTTTATAGTGGGCGGAATTGTCCTATAGACAGGACAATTCCGCCCAAGAGGGGAAGAAAGCATCCCTCTATTTTTAGGCAAAGTCCTCCATTTAAACATTTGACTTCCACTTGCAATTTACATTCCCCCTTTCATCTTTCACCTCCCAATGCTCCAAGGTGGGGGCGGAATTCCATGGCACACAGGACAATCAGTCCTATGGCTGGGCGGAATCCGCCCAGTCATAGGACTGATGTGGAAAAGACTTCAAGATTCAAGCATGGTGGGCACTAAACACTTACACCATTGACATGTCTCTCTTCGCTTTACACCCAAAGCTGGGTCATCATCTCTAGGGAGGCCAGGACAGCACATATCTCCTTGGGCGGGATTTCATAGTGGATAGGACAAGGTGTCCTATGGCTGGGCGGAATCCGCCCAGTCATAGGACACATATAATGTTTAAGTTTTCGCCCAAGTCTCCCTAATTCTTCTCCATTGTCTCCCAATCAATCACACTACTCTTTCAAACCATCTTTCAACATCATGCTTGCAATTTGACCAATCTACAATCTCAAAGGGGGCTGGCGGAAATCCATGATGGATAGGACAAGCTGTCCTATGGCTGGGCGGAATCCACCCAGTCATAGGACACTTATGTGTTTTATGAATTTTGATTTATCCTCTCCAAACATTAAGCATATTGTTCTCTTTCATTGCCATGGTCATTCATCGGAAACTCTAATCATCAAGGAGGAGGAGGCTTGGAAAAGAAAAGAGGGAAGAGCTGTCCTATAGCCCATGGCGGAATTGTCCCATAGACAGGACAATTCCGCCCAAGGGAAAGCCTCCCTTGGTAGAACATCATCACCTCTCATCTAGGCAGCCAAGGCACTAAAACATTCAACTCACTCCTACATGGATCTGCCCCTCCAATCAAGTGCTGGGCAGGATTTCATAGCTCATAGGACAGACTGTCCTATGGCTGGGCGGATTCTGCCCAGTCATAGGACACTTAACAAAAATCAGAGTTTCACGAATCTCCCAAAACCTCAAAATCTCCCTTTCCACATCTAACTTGCCCTTCACTTCAATCCTAAAGTCCCATATCCACAAATAGCCTCGAATTCACCCCTAGAAGGGCTGGCGGAAATCAGGTGTTCATAGGACAGCCTATCCTATGGCTGGGCAGAATCCGCCCAGTCATAGGACACTGTCATCCAGGATTGCACTCCAACACTTAGACCATCAAACAAAAACCCTTTGCTCCATACAAGTTTTGCCATTCAAGCTAAAGGCTTTGTAAATGCAAGATGCTAATCACAAAAGGCCAGGAAGGTGGAATTGGGGGACAAAGAATGCTGGCTTCCTTTCATGGCGGAATTGTCCCATAGACAGGACAATTCCGCCCAGCATGTGCACCGATCTCAATCCAACCTTCACCACTCCAAACATCAGACAAGGATCAAAATTTGAGGCCAAAGGGGGGAAGTCTAGTTTTCAACATCTCTGCAATTGAAGCTAAAAGGGGGGTCCCCAAGAATTGGGGCGATGTGTGAAAGACTTCACAACAGGTATGACCTTCCCTATTACATTTGGCAAAATGTTAGAAATGTGTCCCACAACACTAGCAGCAGAGACAGCTAACACTGAGTTGCAGTTCTACCAACTTGGAAGCTACAAGGCAAGGGGTCAATTCGATTCATTTCAGAAGATCCTCACCTACAAGGGAAAGAAATACAAGCACAAGGTAGACATAGAAGACAATTGGGCAAACTTGATAGAAAAATATGAAATAAGGAGGAAAATGTGGTCCAAGATGTCAGCGGACTTCATGAGAAAGTGTAACAATTTCCCCATTCCCAATCAAGTTAAGGATAATGGGAATCATATACATCCCCAGTATGAGCACGAGAAGGACGAATCAGTTTAATCACCTGATTGGTCACAAGTGAAAGAACTAACAAAGTTAAGCATCTTGATGATAGAGGTGACTGATAGATCAAGAGCATGGGTGGACAAACAAATAAACAAGTTAAGAAAGCAAGGTATCACTTTCACATATGGAAAAATGCAGAATGAAGAGTCTCCTTCCAAAGAGGATGAGAGGACAATCAGCAATTCCAAATTGAACAATCACGAGGAAGGCCAAACTTCCAAGAAAAGAGATGGTGTGGTTGAAGGATCACAGGCAAGAAATAAGGAAACTACTAGTGAAGAGTCTAGGCACAAAAGGCACAATTCTACCACAGCCACTTCCATTACTAGTTCTTCATCGTTAGAGAAGTGGATATGCGGGATAAGGAACAGGAATCAGAACAGGCTGACAATACTGAGGTACTACCTCAAGAAGATCAAGGAGAATCCTCATCATCCCAATCAATAAAGCAAAAGGCCAAAGAACTACCAACATCTCCCACCATTCAGTTGGAAGTTGATTTGAGGGAGGATATGAGACAACCGAGTCTCAATACATAAGAGGTTGATGAGGAAATTATTTCAGTTTTGAAGGGACTCAATGAAGAAAATCAGTTTGAGGTTGGCCTGGAGTTGTCCACAATCCCTGATTGGTTGAGGAACAGCATGAAAAAGAAGGTAGAGGAGGTGCAGCCGATTGAGGACATTGATACATTCCTAGCTCGAATTGGCAAGGCAAAGGAACCAAAGCAAGCTAAGAAGTTCGCTCAGATTACTAGAGATGGTTCGGGATCTCGCACCTTACATGTAGTTGTCCCGATGGTTGATAAAACGAGAGATGAGATTACTCCTATGGACGATAAGGTTGCAACATTTGATATTGAACCATCCACCAAGAGACAAGAATTCCAAGAATTGAAAGACATTGGTGCAATTGAGGAGAGGATGGATAGGTTAGAAGAAAAGAAAGAGATGATAGAGTTGGAGAATAAAAGATTGAAAAAATCAATACACAGGCTCATGAATCCAACATGACAAGAAAGTGCTACACTTGTTTCACCTGTCCCTATTCCTCAAAAATCCTTTGACACCTATGAGACAATGAAGAATACCCATCAAGAGGTTAAGGAATGGATTGAAGATATCAAAAAGCAAGCAGAGGATTTTCTTACCAAGATGGTTCAAGCTCATAAAAAAACTATGCTACTCATGAATAAGGTTCAAATTTTGGAGGATATATGGAAAGAGTTTCAACCAATCGAGGACCAAATGATCCCTCGTCGCAAAACATTGAAGAAGGTTCTTGTATCAACACTAGTTTGAGGAGTAATTGAAAAGGGAAGTGCATATGATTTCTATCATTGGTATCGTTCCTTGTCGATGAGAAGATCTACATTTGATCATGCACAGACATATTGTCTTGAGGTTGAACGGCCTATCCTTGACATATATTCAAAAGTTCTTATTGCAATCAAGGAGTTCTTAGGTCTAGATATTGATGTTTCCAATGAGCTACACTTAGAAGAATTAAAGGAGGAAATGAAATCAGTTTACTTCAAGGGGAAGGAATCCATCAAGAAGAGTCAATTGGACAGCCTTCTCTCTCATGGTCTTCGTCAGCGATTTGCAAAAATACACCTTAAATTGGGTCAGCGTACTTGACCTTGCATGGAGAAATTAGAAGTGATTGAATTGCAGCATAGCGGCTTGCCTAACATTGCAATGGAAGAACTTAATGAAGTAGCAGCTTGCCTAACATTGTTATGGAGGAACTTAATGAAGTGGTATTCACGTTCATCGAATTTGCTAAGGAAAAGGAAAAAGGAGTGCATCTTCTAGATGATGAGTTGTTTGATGACTAGGCATCTTCCTTTTTTCTCATTGGTTCTCATGCCATTGAATTTTCTCATTGGCTCATTGAGTGGTGCTTTATTATCATTGGATGTGCATCTACTATTTGTAGCAACCCTAATTAGGGTTTTCTAAGGGTTAATTTGGGCCATTGGTTTCAAATCAATCATGGTCATTCATTGTATTTGGAGCTCCTATGTAAACCCCACTCCTCTTATTGTGAGAGTTTTTGGGGAATTGTCAATAAGATACTGCCAAAATTGAATCAAATCATTGAAGTGTGGTAAGTTAGTGAAAATTGTTAAATGTTGTGTGGTTCTTTGATCTCTCAATTAAGTTTAGAATTTTCTTCATGTATTTAGTTTAGAACTTGCTTTAAGTTGTTTAGTTGAATGAAAGGAATTGTGAATCAATCTTTGTGAAACTCGCTAAATCCATGCCGCTAGCAATTTGCTAATTGTAAATTTGCCTTGCGTGGTCAACTAGAAGATTAATAAGTTTTATTTTTATTATTGCTTGCACATTGATATGCATCTATTGATGGTGTTGATGTTGTGGTAATAATTTGAACACCTATCATTTACCTTTGAAGATTGCACTAGCTTGGTGGAAGTTGATTACAAAACTAAGCCTAGTAAAGTTCACAAACATATTCATGGTCTCTTGCATTCTAGGATTAGATTAGATTCCTAAACCCTCGACCCTCAACCCTCATGAAGGAGATGGAGTACTTTACAACAGAAGGACAAGATTCACATCAAGAAGGCCAAAAGGATCAAGGCTAAGCAGATTCAAGTCAAGGATGTGGGAGGATCGCCATGAGGACTAAGATAACTGGGAATCCCAAACAATGAAGGAGGATTAGCTCAAGGATATTAAGTTCATAGGAAGCCTAGCCACTTCAGGAGGATCAAGGTCAAGATATCAAGATAAGAACAATTTCGAGAATATTGCAAGAAGATTTCCAAAGAGGAGAGGATAAGAAATGGAATTGAAGCAAGGATTGCTAAAATATGAGGTGGTATCCATTCATCCTCATCCAATCAAATTATTTCAAGTGTATCTGGAAAGCACCTTCTAGAAGATGATTAGACTGGATGACTTGACATCTTTGAATTTTCTCACTGGTTGAATGGAGAATATTCCATTTTCCTATATTGTATTATGATCTCATTAAGTGTTTGTAGCAACCCTAATTAGGGTTTTCTATGAGTTAATTTGGGCCATTGGTTCAAATTGATCTTGGTCATTCATTGTATTTGGGGATCCTATATAAACCCCACTCCTCTCATTTGTAAAGAGAGTTTTTGGAGAATTGTCACTAAAATATTGCCATAATTGGAATAAATCATTGAAGCGTGGTGATTTAGTGAAGATTGTGAAGTGTTGTGTGGTTCTTTGATCTCTCAAATTAGTTTAGAATTTTCTTCAAGTATTTAGTTTAGAATTTGCTTTGAGTAATTTAATTGAATGAAAAGAATTGTGGATGAACATTTGTGAAACTCGTTTAATCCATACTACTTGTGGCTTGTTGATTGTAAGTCACTTTGCATGGTCAACTGGAATTGAAATACAAGCTTCACTTCAATTAATACCTACACATTGATATGCATCTATGGACGATGTTGGTGTTATAGTAGTGATTTGAACATCTATTGGTCACCTTAGAAGATTGCACTAGCTTATTGGAAGTTGATGACAAAACTAAGCCTAATAGAGTTCACAAATGCATTCATGGTCTCTTGCATTTTAGGATTAGCATAGGTTACAATAGCATTCTTGAACCCTTAATCTCTTTGTTATTTATTTCAAAAGCTTTGTTAGTTTAGGATCAGCTACTTCATTACCGTATCATTCACATAAAGTTGATGAATATAGAGTTAATTGCGTAAGTTCCCTTGCATAACAGCATACATCAAGTCAAATGGGCTCATCCGCACTAAAGTTGCAAGGTCGCAGTTGAAACCTTGGAGTCGCCTCTATGATCTTCTCTGCAATCTTAGCATACATGGTGTCTTTGTTCAAAAGAGGATAGAATGTCTTTGGTATTCTGTGTTGGTGTCGTCATAAAACACCCATCAACAAGACCTATCCCTAATCCACCTTTTGTTGCGCTACTCTAATATTATCATATATGTCTTCTTCCTCATATAGAATGTGACTTATGATTTGATGGTAGAAACTTGGCAAAGTTTAACTTAAGAAAGTTTTCTTACATCTCTCAAAGAAATGGATCTAGACCATCTCATAATGGTGTCAACTGCATTTGCAAAAACTAACATTTGCATAGCATGCCTTGAATTCATATCTTTTGGTTCATTCTTAGTTATTCTATGATGAAGGGTACTCCCCTTATTCAATCAAACACACACAACACAACAAGAAAATAAACAGAATTTTGCAAGAACATAACAATGACAAGAACATAAACACTTGTTTTCTATTATTTTCAATGAAATGACATTACAATATTCAGAAAGTAACATGCTACAGCCACAAGGGCATTTTCATTACAATAATCTGCAAGATAGAGCCACTATCTACTTTCTGGAACTGAACCCCAAAATCCCCCTTTAGCCCTATATAAATAGCATAATTAACCACCTTAGAATATTCTAGAAAGTGAAATTTTCCCATTTTGGTGCCCAGCTGTTCAATTTCCCGCCTTAATTGATTTTTCTTGCTATTCCTTTTGTATTGAAACTTGAGTCATGAAGGCCCAACTTCCAAAAAACATAACTTGTGAACCATTGAGTTGATTGCCTATTATGACCCCATTTCGGAAATGCCACGAAGCGCTCTACGCCCTAATTTAATGAAACACAAGCCTATCAAAGTTTGACCCCTTTTTGGAGCCTCTAAGGTCTTCAAAACTGAGTTCAAAGTTTTGTACCACCCCACCAAAACAAAAAATGCAATATTCAAAACCGGACTTGATCTTGCCATGAAACTTTACTGGCAGGCTTATATATCTAGAATGAACCTCCAAGGAAGCAATTAGGAACAATTTGTGCTCACATGAACAACTTACTAAAAATAGTAAACTTTCCAAAAATAGTAGCCCCTTTCAACGATGGCCCTTATTGAAAACTAGACAATACTTTTGGGTGATGCAAGATTGCTCTTACACCCTGGATGCTCCTGCATCATTCTCTTAATCTAGATCAACCGAAAGTAGAGTTGCACATGGAACATACACTTGAAAATACAAAATATACGCATGAATATATGAAGACACAAAGCATACACAAAGTATACACATAAATGCAAGAAGACACAGAGCATACACAAAGTATACACATAAATGCATGAAGACATGGAGCATACATGAAGTATACTCATAAATCCATAAAGACACGAACCTATACACACAATACACGCACTGTTAGATTCCTTCTTATTGACTAGAATGATTCATTGATTCATATTTACCCTACAGGATGGCAAGATCATACCTTTGCTACCATTTGTAACATCTCCTATTGGGACTTTATTTGATTTACCCTAAAATTCTCAACTAGGGTTTGATTCGCTTGGGAATGGCATTTTAGTTCCCTACTAGGAGGCTGCGAATTCCCAATGATTAAAATAGATCACTGTGCATTTAAATCATATTAAATTATGAAACAATCACTAATTCATAACACATGCTTAATCCCTAATTCCTTACTTCTCTCCTAATCAATAACCTTAAGAAGGATGGGGAATTACTTGTCCGTGGACACTTGGAAACCAATCTACAAGGAGGCTCCCTCAAGGTTTATGGAGCACATAAGCATACCTATTTTGGGACATCTCCCTCAAGGGTTCATGATATATGTCCTTTTACCCCATCTGGGGAGTTTCCTCCTACATTGCGAAGTATTACTCCATATCTCCCTGACAAAACCAACCTATCCTCTTAATGGAATTAGTGAATGCAAAAGGAATAGGCATATATATTATTATCTTATATATTACAAAAATATAACATAACTTATGTAATTCTGATTTCATTATTTTATATATATAGGACCATAAAATGGTGCTTTATCCCTAATAGATTTCATATATAATATTCTATAATCAGTATTAACTCATTAATGCTTGCCAACAATACATATCATTCATTTCCTTTCTAATCTCTTCCCTTTGATGAGAACCAGTTATAAATAACAATTTCTGTTTCTAATCCATTTGATTGTAAGTATGCAATCCTTAATGTCAAATAAGAAATTGCTCTATTGAGCAGATCCACAAAGGGATAAAAGAAGAGAGTTTTCCAAATTGATGAAAATGAATTTGAATGATGGAGAATGCCTTCTAATAGCCTTCAATTGACAAGGATCACATCTCTTCATAAGTGATGAGACACCTCCTTTCATATACATACCACTTAGCTTATCAATTTGTGTAATGTCCCCTCATTAGACAACTCAGTTGTCAACAGAGGTTGGCCTACCATTCAGGTTCCCCTAGGTCAACAGTATGGATAGAGGACCCATCCAAAGGTTTATGGAGCTATGCAAGGTCTTTAAGAGCTGTTTTGAGCAATTTGGGACAGTCTCCTAAAATTTAGAAGGGATTGCTACTTTTTAGGGATTGACTAGAAGTTGAGCGAAATGCACCAAGGACCTCCAGAATCATTCTGGAGACTTTGGTTGCGGTTCCTATTTTTTAGGGCAAATCCCTATTTTTTAGGGGAGACTGTCAATTCGCTAAAACATTCAGGTATCATCCTTGAATGGGTGGCATCAGTCAGATTTCAGTTTGGAGTCTAGATGATCAATTTATGAATAAATTAGAAATAATCAAATTTTTTCCTAAGTTTAATTTAAATTAAATAATAATAAAGTGATTTAATCAAGTCACTTTATATTATGGTAAAATATAATAAAAGGCCCCTTGGCACAATTTCCTAGTAGACTGAATTATATAAGTTATATTTAAAAAGGGGGTCATTCTTATTCATGGTTAATAAGGCATTGGAGTTTGAATTTCCTAGAGGAGAATAAAATAAAATAAAATGTTATAAAATACTTTAAAAATAAATTATGAGAAACCCTTATTAGGTTTGAAACCCTAAATAGAAATCCTAGTGGATGCAATTGCTTGTTCAAATCAAATCAAAATGGAAGAACATCAACTTGCCTATCCATTGAGAAATCTTTTCTTTTTGGATTTTCTAATTTATCAAAAAAAAATGGATTTTTCAAGTTTTCCACTTTTTTTGGATTTTTCACCTTTTTCGTTTTTTTTTTTTGGATTTTCATCTTTTAAAGAGATCTTCACATCTCAAATGTAACTTGAAAGCTCATTCTTGTTGATAATTCAATGAATGAGCTTTGTTCAGGCCCTCCTAGCGCCATTTTTTGTTGATGTGAGTTTTGTTCACTACAACATACAGAATCAAACACTTAATGTTTCGAGGTGAAACACCAAATATCCAATCCTCTCTTGAATAAGGTCACTTCTCATGCTAAGCTTGGAAAGTAAGATCACAAAATGACTTCAAAGTTCCTTCAATTGTGGATACTTGCACAGTGAAATAATGTGATTTGTTGGTAATCACTTAAGGGACTTTCATTCAATGGATATCAACTGCTTCTATAAGTTTGGCTTTACAATGTGCAATGAAAATATAGTTTTTGATGTTTCAACTCTTGGACTCTCAACTTAAACTTAAACTTAACTTCTACTTCTACTTCTAACTATGAATGCAAGGAAGAATGGATGAAATTGGACTCTACTAGATGAAATCTTGTTAGAAACTCCACCCACCTAGTGCAAGCTTCTAAGGAGTACTCAAATGGTTTTCAAATCAACATCTCCTCTTCAATCCCATCAATGGATGCAAACTAAAGATTGAATATCAATTGAAGTTATGTACAATCACTAGCTCACCACACACAGCTTACTTACAATCAACAAGAGGCTAGTGGCCTAGTTTATATTCGAGTCAATCAAGTAAACATCCACAATTTCTTCCATCCAGCTAAACTACTTCAACATGAAATGAAATCTGCTCCAAGTGAGAGATTGAAGAAACCATGCAACACTTCAAAGCAACATTAAGTAATTCACCATGAAGACCAACAATGAATCATCAATTACTTTGATAGCATTATAGCAACAATTTGATCAAGTCTCTCCCTTAGCTAACCTACTCTAATCTAGCTGACTAACTGTTACAAATAAGAAGGCCTTGGCCTTTTATAGGTGTTCAATTACAATGAAGGGTCAAGATCAATTCAAGATCAAGGGCCAAGATTAATCCCTACAAACCCTAATTAGGGTTGCCACATTATCAACCAATTACATGAAGGCTCCACCCTGTGAGCCAATAAGAAAATTACAATGTTTTTGAGAGTCAATGAGAAAATTGTACACTTGGCATACTATGATTGAAACATGTGCAACTCGAATTTCCTGATTGGTAGAAGACAACTAGGTGTCACCTTAGCATCCTCATCTTGCAAACTTGATCAATCTTTTGGTAAAGGAAAAATATCGCCTGATACTCAACATTATCAAGCTCTCCAATGTGATGGCATATTCCCAAATTGCTTTATCTTCTCAATCCTTCTCCATCTTCATTTCGAAATCTTCTCATTGTCATGACTTGAACTTGCTTGTACTTGTAAACTTGATATCTTGAACTAAATCTTGGTCTTGATTTGGATTTGTACTTTGATAACTTGACTTGAATCTTCTTCTCATTTGGAATCCTTGAGCATGAGCCAGCCCTCCTGCTTGAAATCTCGAGTTTGAGCTATCACCTTATGGCACTTGCTTGCAATCTTGAAGTTTTGAACATCTCCTTGCTTCTCCTTGTTTCTCCTAAGCCTTTCCTCCTCCAACGATCACCTTGCAAAACTGAGAAAGAGGCTTCATTAAGCTCAAGAAGTGACAAAATGAAGGAAAATCTGACAGTTTCATGCAAAGCAATTACACCAAAAACATGGAAAATCTGGAAAAGCACATAAGTTTTCTAATATAACCTGTCCAGATTTATGTTTTCCCAAAGATTTCACTTTCTCTTATATTATTTGCTGCCAACCAAAGATGTAGATTGCTGGAAACTACAGGCTAATTCACTGTCTATTGGAGAATATTTCGCTGCTTAAATCCAATCTGCCACCTCCAAAAGAAACAGTTTGCTACCTTCTTCGATGTACTTCGCTGCCATAAATGCAGAGGAATTTTGCTTGTGTTTGATGCATAATGAATTGAATTGATTCTCTTTATATAGGCGCTTGGAGAGGTTAAGGGGCACCAAGCTCAAGATAGGCCGACCTTGTAAAAAGAATGGCCAATAAGAATTATTTATTTGAATTGCTTTCAGGCCTCTTAGGCCAACTTGAATCAAAGGATTAATGCTCAAATGTTTATTTTCTCCCAAGTCAAAATCGCTGGCCAAAGGGTGCTTGGGCGTGCCACTTGCATGAGGGTGGGATTTTACCATGCATGAGGATAAATAATCCTCAAGGGAGGGCGGAATCTGCCCTCCACTGAGGATTGTCCCTTCTGCTAAGTTCGGATTCTCCTTCTACGTTTCCAGATTAATACTTGCTTCAGCCCCCCATCACTCTTTCACACTTAGGCGCCTAAAAAAAACCTACCGAACTCCATCTTCACCAAGGCGGGATTTTACCATGCATGAGTATTTTGCAAGGAGCTGGGCGGAATTTGACCATGTGGGAGGATTGTGGATCCTTAGAAGCAAGCAGATTCCGCCCAGCTCCGAGGACTTCCTTCTTCTTTCATCTTTTCTAGCATAGCCTCATTCCCAATCTGACCCTATCTTTCCATCTTACCCCTCATTATACATATTGAATGCCTTTGTTTATCTTTCCACCACCTCCCATGCAAGGCAGAGATTAGGTGCAAGAGAGAATTTTGATCTTGGTTTAGTTTCAGACCTCAGTTCTAATTTCTCATGACAGCATTTTGTCTACCCTCGTCATCTCTCTTCTTCTCTATGCTTGGAGACCAACTGCTATACTTCAATCCTCGTCAACACAAGGCGGATTCTCAACATATTAGAGGATTCTGACTAGTTGGTGGAAGTTAAGGGGTCTTGAGGATTTTGTCCTCTTGATGGGCGGAAATCAGGGTGTAAGGATGATAAGAATCTAGGTAGGGGGCAAATTCCGCCCCTACCCAAGGAATCAATCATCTTCAACTTAGTAATTTTCAAATAATTCCTCTTCAGTTTACTCCTAAACTCCATAAGCTCGCCCTCATATCATCAAATTTAATCCTATGTCATCAAAGTGCCAAATAGCCCATACCTTAATGGGGCGGAAATTCAGGTGCCAAGAGGACAAAAAACCTGGGTAGGGGCGGATTCTGCCCCTACCCAAGGATTCTACATTTTCAGCTCAATCGAACATCGCTCTTTTCCCTTTAACTTCACCACCTAACCTCCAACTTCACTCCCAATCACTCCAACTTGCACTCGTCCTCAACAAAAGGCGAAACGCTTGAGTTTAGAGGGCAGAAATCAGGTATATGCCAGGATTTTAGACAAAGGGGAGGGCGGAAATCTCACCATAGAGAGGATTTTGGAATTTCTCAACACCCCCCACACTTCATCCACTTCGAACCACCTCACTTCTCCTCAAATGCAACCGAGCCTCCAAACCCGTTTCAAAGGTGAATTAACAGCCACTCAAGTCAGATTTGTGTAAGTTCAAGTTGGATCTCATGTTCTGATTTTGTTACTTTCCCAGTCTGATTCCACCTCCAATTTTGACATTAGAGCCCTTTCAAGTTTATCAAAGTCACATCTAATCACCTCGGGAGCCAGCTCATGGGTGGAGATTTGGGGTTGTCCAGGATAATGAATCCTGGGAGGCAAGCGGATTCCGTCCTGCCTCCAGGATTCTACCCTATGCTCTTGATGTCATCACTTAGCCATTTGGCTTCCTCGAGGCCCACTAAAGCACATCAAAATGGGTCAGCAAGGAGCTGTCCTGCCATTTGCACTTGGCCCAAAGTTGATGCCATCCTTGCGCCTCCTCGAACTCAATTTACCTCCAACTAAGGCCTGAAGACTTGAAATTGCTGCCAACCAAGACTTCTAAAACCACCAACTCCTACAGCTGAAGCAAAAGGGGGGTCCCCATTTGCAATGGGGCAATGGTGTGAAAACCTCACAACAGTTCTGGAAGAGGATGATGCTATTTCTATGTTTTTGACAAAAGATATATTGGTTGTTTGGAGATTGGAACAAGATGTGTCACCTATGGCACATGAGTTGTTAAAGGGATTGGTTGAACAACATAAAGACAAATTGATAGGGTTACTTCAGCTGGATGATTATGTGAAACATGAAGCTGATCTGAATAAAAAAGAAACATACAAGGCATCTACACAAGAGGTATTCATGAGTCCCATTGACATAGAGCATGCTGATTTAAAGCTTGACAATGATGAATCACAAGAAGGTATGGATACCACTAGTACTTCTTTGATTGTTCTTAGTGCTGTCCCACCAATATTGCCACCAAATATCTCATCAACTCTAGGTAGGAAGGAATCAACTTCACATCTGACCATCTCCACTCGAGTGTTCTTGGTGCAAGTTCGCAAATTTGACTCATGAGATGAAAGAGATTTGCTGATCAAACTCAGAAAATCAGACTTATGTTTACACCTTTTCAATATATCTTTGCTGTCCTCTTCTTCCCTTGGAAGAAATAAAGACCTAATGGATAATCCTCTTTGTTTCCTTGCATCATCTAGCTGAATGTGACGTCCTTTGACTCTTTGGATGTGTTGTCTTACTTGGGCAGCAAGCATCTTTGCTTGGGTAGTTCTATGTAACCTGTCTTCATTCAACCATTCACAACGCTTTATATCTGCCGCCCCAAAGTATACAAAATCTGGTCTACAATGGGGTGTATCATTCACATCGTCATGACCCATGCTTGCACCATGTGTACCCTCAAATGTAGAATGCAAATCATTGTCCTCTTCTTGATCAAAAGCTATCATATCTTGAGGAAGAGAAGTTATGTCACTATTGCTATGAACTTTAGAATTACAGTTATACCTTGGTGACAAATCTTCAATTGATACAAGCACCTTTTTCTTGTATACTTCATGCTCAACCTTTATATCTTGAATACCAAAGCTTTGAAGTCTCTTCTTTACTGATCAACCCATGTGTCAAATTTGCAAACTCATGAAAATGAGGAAGGGAACTTCTACTGTTCATGCCTGGAAAATTAGGATTGATTTTTTATCTTCATTCATGCTTTTGACATCCCCAATGCTTATTCCCTCAAACCCATGAACAAACAAGCTGTCATCAACATCACTGCTGTTATACATGCGATCCTTCGTGTCCCATAGGAAGGGAAAAGTTGGGACAGCGTTTTGGTTCAAAGTGGATCCATCACAAACAAGATCCATGTCACGTGAAGGAACCATCACACCCGGGTCCCAAATGCAAAAATGCTGATTGCTATTTTTAGGGACTATGTGATCCATGTCTCTTTGTAATATTGTATACAACATATCGTTTTTTCTGAAGTACCATCAGATGTGTAAACACCATCCAACTCAAATAGAGGATTGTAAATTAACCTCTCCATACCCATCTCACGCAAAGTAAGTGTTTTTTGCTCGTCACAAGAGGCTTCTGTGAGTGACTGATTTTCTAATTTTGCAGGTGGGATTGTCAATTAACCTCTCTGTAGTTTAGCATGAGCTAAACTCAACTCCACACTTAGCTCTTCAATCTGATTCTCTGCCATCAGGAGAGCTACTTGAGATTTTTCCAAAGCTTCCCTAGTCCTCACAAGTTCCGAAGCAAGAAGATCAACCTCCTCTTCTTTCCTCCTCAAAGCATTTGAATACATAATACCAAGATCAAGAAGATGATCTCTATCTGAAAGGAGATTTAAATAATTATTCTTCATTGTCTCCATGACTGTCTTAAACACCTGCAAATCAAAGATTGATGAAGCCTTTTCTTTGTTTTTATGTCTTCCCTCAAGTTGGACCTTCTAAAGGTAGTTCTCTATTAATTTGTGGGAATTATCAAAATGTGTTAAGGCTGCAACAATCATATCTTCAGTGACCTTCAATTGGCTCTTCAAATTATGTGATTCAAATGGCCTAGCACCAAAACCAACCTCATGTAATGAATTTTCTAATTTTTCCTCAAGATCGTGCCATGCTAAAGATCGTTGGTCAAACTCATCGAAGTGACTTGGGCTGCCACAAGATAAAATTTCTGATTTGTCTTCACTTGTAAGATGAATACCACCATCAAAAACATCAAACTTACTAGCTGAGGCCTTGCATTCCTCAAGTATGAATGGTGGCCCTGGCATACATAGTGGGTCAGCCACTAAGATTCTGTCTTTGTTGGGAAATAGAAACATCTCTCATTCATCAATGGACTTGTCACCTCTTCCATATGATAGGGCAGCGATGTACTTGTTGATTAGTGATTCAGTCTTCTTGGATTTTACATTGGGATATGAGGATCAGCATGTAAGGAACTTCATCTGGTTCATGGCTAAACAAAACATGTACTTAGCATCCTACAATGAAGGCACACTCACTTATGGAGATATAGGTAAAGTTGCAGCAGCTGTTTGGAGAAGTATTCATCACACTTCCCTTGTTGGAGACTGGTTCATTAATGAATTACTATCAGCTTTAATTGATGATGGTTTTTGTGGCTTCATTAGGTGCGAATTTCTCAAGTGGATAGAAGATGTCCCAATTCATAGCAGCAGCATTATGAGGATTGACATGATGGATGGATGTGACAACATATTGGTTTGGAATCCTGTCATTGACATGTGTAGTACATTCCTCCAGTGGATTTATGATGAGTTGCTTCACTTTGGGTATATTGATGTTTATATCAGAGTAGCGTAGGGGATTGGTGGAGCCTTGTGCCTCAGATTGGTATGGGATCCAGGAATTGGTGTTCAGTGTGCAGGTGCAAATTGCTTGAGGACAAGCAATCTCCGGGAAGGGAGGATTGTAATGTCCCCTCTTTAAACAGCCTAGTTATCAACAGAGGTTGGCCTACTACCCGGGTTCTCGTAAGTCAGCGGTTTGGATAGGGGACTCATCCAAAGGTTTGTGGAGCTATGTAGGGGCTTTATGAGCCGTTTTGAGCAGTTTGGGACAATATCCTCAAATTTAGGAGGGATTCCTACTTTTTAGGGATTGATTGGTAGTTGACCGGAACGCACTAGGAGACCTTAGGGATCATGCTAAAGCTTTGGTTGCAGTTCCTATTTTTTATAGAGGATCCCTATTTTTTAGGAGACTGTCAAGTATCATGATTGGATGGGTGGCATCAGTCAGATTTTAGTTTAGAGTCCACATGATCAATTTATGAATGAATTGGAAATAAATAAATTATTTCCTAAGTCTGATTTAAATAAAATAATAATAAAAGTGATTTAATCAAGTCACTTTATATTATAATAAAATATAATAAAAGGCCCCTTGGCACAATTTCCTAAGAGATGGAATTATAAGTTATATTTAAAAAGGGGGCCATTCTTATTCATGGTAAATAAGGCCTTGGAGTTTGAATTTCCTAGAGGAGAATAAAATAAAATAAAGTGTTACAAAATACTTTCAAAATAAATTATGAGAAACCCTAATTAGGTTTGAATTTCTTGGAGGGAGAATGAAAAAGAAATAAAATAACTTGTGGGGAGCCATTCTTGATCATCTAGGTTATTGTTTTTTATTAGCATATTGAGGTTTGAGCTCTGAGAAGGGTTTGAGCAGCAATCAGGCTTCCAGGAACAAAATCTCTTGGAAGTATAGGGAGTTGGACGAAACCCCAGCTTTCCTAGTGTCAGTTTACATCACAATTCAGAGGTAGAATCAGATTGGCTTCAAAATTGGGGAAGAATTCTTGAATCAGAATTCGTAAGAACATCATTGCTATCTATCTGCAGTTATATAGATCTGATCCATACAATTGGGGTACGGGTATGCAGAAATCATTCTTGAGAAATAAGAATCAGAAAATTATTAATTAGTCATTGATTTATATCCTTCAGCATTAGTAGATTTTCATATTTGTGTTGCAATCCAAGAAAACTCTTTTTGGTTTGCTGGTCACGCCGATTGTTCTTCATGGTTGCGAAGTTTGGGGGGGCAGCATGTCAAAATGCAGATGGAGACGGTTAGAGAGAATTTAGAAGCACCTAATCACCAGCAATCTCAAAGTTAAAACCTCAATGCCATATGAAATCCTTTTAGCAGATGCAAGTACTTATCTGTTGGAGGCATCAGCGATACCCCGACTAATAAGCTATTTAAAGAAGGTTGAAAACATGGATAATCAACACTGGCCCAAAATTGTGATGAAAGAAGGTCTTGGTCATAGGAAGAAAGGTTGGATGAAACAAAAGAAAAAGTAGTTGAGCGAATGGAACATCAAGCTGCAGGAGTGCCCTAATAACCCAATGAGGAAATAAAAAAGTTTGTCATAGAAAAGTTTCAAACTGCCATGTGGACTAATCGCATTGGGAGAAAAAAGGATTACTACATCAAAGAGTTTAACCCAACACGGGAACATGGAGAGAAAGCATGTTTAGGGGCTTCTATTAAAGGGAAAGCAAGGTTGTTAGTGGCACACTTGAGGACGGGTTCATATCATCTAAGGTGTGAGACAGGTAGGTGGAAGAGGCCCAAACGGTTATGGGAAGAGAGAACTTGCATGTTATGCAAAACAAGTGCAATTGAGACAGAATGGCACTTTCTCATTGAGTGCACAGCATATGAAGATACCCGAGATCAGTACGAATTCATCTTGAAGGCGGAAAATATGCACAGTCTATTGATGAGGATAAGATAAATCAAACTGCTAACTTTCAAGTAAAGATCCACAGTAGGAGAGCTGACATTGAAAGAAATATGGAGAGGAAATAAGGTGGTGATCCCTTGGTCCCATAGGCTGTTCAGTCTCGTGGACATCATCAAAATCTTTCATTTCATTCATTCATTCAATCAGCTTTATAAAAAATACTAAAAAAATCAGAAAACAGTGAAAAACACAAAAAAAATCAAATATTGCAAAAACCAAAAAAAAAAGACATCTTTACTAAATCACTGGTCAAAGACAAGAAAGTAAACAAAAATCAGAAATTCGCCTTAGAATCTAGTTGGGGACCTTTCAATTTGTGATGGTTAGTAATGATGTCTCAATATGTTGTTTATTATTTAGTCATTTGTCTTTTTCTTATGTTGATTTAATATTATCAGTCACTGCCATCTAATTCATGCCTCTACGATAGTTGGTCTATCTTCCCTCGATACCCTGATGATTAATATTTACTGATTAGAATTGCTGTCAATTAATATCCTAAGGAGTGCGAACCACATGGTAATCACCGACTATATATATATATATATATATATATATATATATATATATCATAAGGGCAAAGAAATAACAGAGAATCAATTCCCACCATTGATTAGATGTTGCCAACAAACATTATTTGAGTGTGCCTAAGCGCAACTCACAAAGACTTCAGAATCATCGAAGGTTGAAGAATTGATGTATTGACAAACCTCTGTTCCTTTCCTGTGAGTATTCTTTATGCCATATATTGGAGAATCTCAGTCTTCGCTGAATATTAGTGATTAGCGAAAACATTGGAAGTTTTGAAGATGCCAAGAATAAATAAAGGGAGTGCAATTTATTGAAATCATAAGTTCTTGGAAACATTATATCGGGATGTGTTTGCTGTGAGCGCTGATTGCTATGAACACTTCAGTATTTGAGGAGTCTATTAATATTATGAACTGCCGGTTTAACAGAAGTTAAGTTGTGGAGAGATACTACTCGGACGGAAATAGTTCGTAGTCTCTGGGTGTTTGGTACCAATATCGTATCTATTGATCCTATATCTCTGACATCATAGTTATCTCAATGATGACCCATGGTGATATTATTATTAAGCTAATCAAGATGTATTGATGGTTTTCATCATATTTCCTCATACTTAACTGTCTGACCTTTTTTCAATTTTGTCTCTTTTTGAGATTTCACAAAATTGATGTGAAAAGGAAGGGCATATTACAATTAGGGTTTCAAACAGGGGACATGACATTATATTTGTCTGCCATACAAAAAATAGTCAAACCTTATAAATGTAACTTCCTGCTCACAATCACAGAGCTAACAATAAATCCCAATGCCAAGGACTAATAAGGCTGTCAGGTCACCCTCTATATTTTTGGAGAAAACAAATATAGGCATCAAATTAGGTGATTAAAGCTTCTGTTGAAATGAGATAGGTCTATAAAATGCAGCTGACCGAGAAGTGGCCATGTGGAGATGGAATAAATGCACATCCTACGCACAAAATAGGCATTTGTAATTTTTCCCCTTCCCTTTCTCAATCCTCTTATTTTTTATTTTTTAGACATGCACAAAGTGTATTGCAAAGTATGCTAATATAAATTCTTGTGTCAGTTCAAATAATATACGATATAATGTGAGAAACAATAACAACTTACAAAAGTAGTGATCAAGCAATTTTTACAACAACAAAAAAGATTCAAGAATAAAAGAATAAAGTATGGTCTGAAATAACCTTCATGGTGATCAAGCATGGTTTCTTATAGGAATTAGCCTGCATGTCAAACAAGAAATAAGTATCAATGGCACAGTTGTAGTTTGAAAAGACCAAAATTCAATGGATCTAACTTTCAAGTATGAAAATATCTTTAGTACTCAACTAAAATCTGAAACTACCTAACTCTGACAGTAATAACAAAGGAAAATAGCAGTTTCAACTGTGCATACAACATTAAAAAACATATGTGAGTGTGTGTGCACATATCAACGAAGCCGCACTTTGCTCTGTACTTATCAAAATGGCATCTTGTCTAATCTGACACCATTCAATTATCTTGAAAACGATTGCATCCTATAACACAAGTGACAATCAGAAAGTGAACCCTATCTTATTAAAAATCAAGAATCTTTATTAAGCAATTTTCTTCTAGAAACATTCCTTCACATAATTTATAATAGCTAACGCTTATTACTAGATAAGAAGTATCCACATGCTGGCAGGATGCAAAATGTTGACCACTGAGATTTTGAGTATAAGCTCCTACAGTATTTATGTATTGCGTATCTATTATTTATATGATGCCAAACTGATTCTTCTATCCTGAGATCTCACGCTCTCTAAAAATTTGAGAAGTATGTTGTGCTCATAGTTTAGAACTTCATGTATATGATAATTTATACGCAATGTCTATGTAAACAAAAAAGCAACAAATAAATAAATCAATTTGTGATGATCTGCGCTACATCAATACAAATCTGTTCGAGGCTTTTATCGAGTTTCTATCTTCTCAGCTCAAGTTCACCATCAGCACTATGGATGGATTCTTAGACCTCTTAAATATGGATTGGTTGGCTGCAGATATGTTATCTAAAGATCCAAAATAAACAAGACATATTTAACGTGAAATGCAGTTCCAAAGGGATCCAGCAAAAGAGTACCTTCAGACACCTCAAAGCAAATCTTGCTCAGGCATCTGAGGAGTATAATTTGTATCTAAATAGGGGCCACAAGATGGCTAATAAGAATACAGGTCAATCATTATATAGTATATACCCAATCAAAGGACTTGAAGAGATGAGATATCTGGTTCAATTGGCCGAAGTCATATTGCTATATATACACTATATCCACAACACTTAGGAATCATTCACTACTTATTACACCCTTAACTTTATTATGATGACGTCAATCATTCTGCTTTCAGTCGCCACTTGACAAACCGGGGAATGTCTTCAGGATTGAATTCCAACATTATACATTAATCAACATCTGGATCAAGTGTGTACCCAATCAAAGGACTTGAAGAGATAAGCTAACAAGAATAAATCAACTGTCAGATTGTTATATATATATATATATATATATATATATATTATCTACAACCTGAAGGGATAATTCAGCTACTGAAGCTTCCACTCTCGTTCTTAATAGTGATGAAGTGAACACTTATGTTTTCAGTTGCCACTTGCCAAAATGGGAGATATCCTCAGGCTTACCATAATTATACGGAAACACGACACTTGGTTCACAAAACAAAGCTCAATGATATTTTACACAAGTATTCATGTTAATTAAATTTCACTAGCATTTTGAGCGATGCTACCATGTTGCATGTACATAACTTGGTTATCACTAATGCTTATGTGTTCTCTTTAGTTCTTATAATGGAGGACATTTTGTGTGCATTTTCTCAGTGCAAATTGGGTTTCAGTGTCTCTTTCAGTGTACTTTTTCATGCTGCAATTTGAATGACAACAAGAATGAATTGACTGTAAGATTTTTATACATACACTATATCTACAACCCGTAAGAATTCTCAGCTCCGTAAGTTTACACTCGGATTCTTAATCATAGTGAAATAAATACTTCTGCTCTTAATTGCCACTGCCAAAATGGGAGATATCCTCAGGCTTAACAGAATTATACAAAAACATGACACCTTGGTTCACCAAACAAAGCTCAAACACAAGTATTCATGCAAATTAAGTGATCTAAAAGATTGCACCACATTGCAAATTTTCGAGGATGCCCTGGTTTTCAAAAATGAGCAACGAATGTACATAAGGAAGCTTAGTGTATCAATCTCTCCTAATAGCATATATGGTCAATCAAAACATTGTCTTCCCGTGAAGTTCAATTGACTACAACACTGCCCATGAGGGTTCTAATCCAACAGAAAGCTGCAGGCCATTGTGTATAAAAGGGAGAAGCTATCCATAGTTCAGGTGGAATTCAGCAGAAGATTAACCCAGCCTTGAGAGCATGTGATCTTGTTTCCCACTTCCAACAAAATAAACATGTAGCTATTGAAGGGATGGGTATTGCAGGGTTGGTGTGGCGTTGGCAATTATTTAAAAAATATCCACAAATAGCCTTAACAGTGTGCCAATATTTCCTTCAAGCCGCTATGTGAGAATATAATGATCAATTACAAGTCATACCCTAGTTTCTGAAATCTTATGCAAGGCGGTCAAACAAAGTTTGGAAAATTATTTCTACACATGGCACCCGCAAGTAAAGTCTTCTACAAATGTAAATATCCTTCAAAATGACCTGCAGGCCAATTAGGCTTAAACGAAGACATCTCATCAGGAAAACAGTTATTTATTGATGGTCAAAAAATTAGTAATAAAATTTCTCAGTTGCCACTGCAAACTAGCTACAAAATATGGAAACTCCAGCATATCTAAAGTTTTATATTTAAAAAATTCCAAACTGTCCTCTTATCTATGTCTGAAAATTTGCTTAAATTGTTTTTCTTCTCCTCAGTTCCTAGCAACTTAGTTTACTGTTCTGTTTTTGTGGGTGTTTTAGAGGAATCGAAAATGCAGAAATGTATAAGATAAAACTAACCAGGCGTGGAGGGCAAATGGGGAGGCGTTGGCCAAAGAATGTGGCAGAAGAAAATCCCAAGTTCAACTGAAACTGTGCTACAGACGCCATTGCCTCTCTGTTCTGTTGTCTCTCCTGTTGGTAGTTATGGGTTAAATCGGTCCCTGTTCCATTCAATTCTCTTTCTATCTTATCCACTTTGGCCTTGCTTGTTTGTTTAATAAAGATTTCCAATTTTTTTTATACAAATCTCTATGTATTCTTCGAAGGTTTTTCCCTTTGTTCTTTGATTAAGTAAAATCGACTAGGGGAAGGGTCTTATTAGTCTTTATAGCTAATTTAGCATACCTAAAGTTTTTAAATGGTATATCAGTCTTAAATGTTTATTTGGTAGTCTTTGTATGTAACTTAAGTGTGTTTAGCTATTATTTTGGCTTATAGGTAGTTACAATGAAAGTTGTGGGATTCTTCAACATGTGTGGGGTCAAAAGTTGACATCTAATACATGCTTCTTATCGCTCCATTAACCATTCACTTTGACCACCACAAAATTTGCACAATTGATCGAATGCTTATGCACAAATACTCTAATAGTCATCCGCTATTTGTAGCAATAAAGTTGTAGAATTGGTCTAATTACTATTTTTTTTCAACTATTATTGTAACAAGCATTAAATTTAAGAACTGGTATTATGAAATAAGAACCAGAAGGAATTACAAGAGCTTAAAGAAAATTTGATATACAATCTAACGTTTATATTCTAGCATTTTTAATCATAACAACACATTTTTTTTAATAATAAAAAAATACAAATAAACATAAATGATTGCATCTTTATACGAAAAGAAATGTTGTTATGAAATTAAGAAGCTACCATACACTAGATTAAATAATTCTCAAAGAAGTACGAGCTAGGGTTAGGAATTAGTGTGTATTATGCACTGGGAGTTTCTCATTCTAAGTTTCCTTGCGAACCAATGCAACATTGGAGGGAAGTATGACCAGAGCGTTTTTACCACCCAACCACGGATCTACTGATCCCCCTTGCCAAACTTGCTACTCGAAGTGGCTCGGCCTTTCGCAAGGGTGTAAACATGGTGATGAGATAAGTCGTCTGAATCTAGTGGACGTTCATTATACATGTAGTCAGTCTTACACTATAGATTCTCCTAACTAGTATGACCTCTTACTAGGTTATGTATCTAGAGCAATTGAACTGACTATCACTAACTTAACTTAGTGTACCTTGGCAAAGGTTTCTAGTTTTAGTCATGGTTAACCATGCAGTCAAGTTCATCACCATTTTGACTTAAGTTACACATTAAATACCACCCCCCCCCCTCCCCCAAGGATTAGCTTATGTTCACTTATAATTTAAGACTCAACTAGCCCTAAACTTCATATCTAGAGTACATAACAGCATTGAAGTTCTTTTAATATTTTCATTATTACATTTGTCAAGTAGGTACTTAATAATCAACAATTTAACCAAATAGTCATGGTTGTTTAATAGACCAACTTGTCACAATAGTTATATAAAAGATAACTCGGAGATTAGCAATGGTCATAAAATATTTTCTTTGTTGGTCAACATTAGTGAGTAAAGGGTTATGAGGACGTTTTTCTTCACTTAAACATTCATAAATGTGATATATATGTACCACTTCCTACGTACGTGCAAATACAACATGAACTATGCAATATGATCATTTTAACCGTATCCCATTACCCTCTACCCACCTGAGTTGAGTCATAGGAAGTTATTTAAAAAAATTAGAGACGTATGTAGATAAGCTCTTAATTAATGGTTTTTTGCTTCATGGTTTCTAAACCAATTGTAATGACATACTAAAAGAATGGTATACATTTTAATGATAGACAATAATTGACTATAATGAGATTATAATTCATATTGTGAGGGTTTTAACTTAATTTTCTTAAATCCTTAAGAAAGTATAGTGTTGTTATTTCTATAGCCAACTAGGAGTGAAGAGAATATGAGAATTTCTAGGATTTGAGTTTAATTTCTTAAAAAATGAAGAGAGTATAGTGTTGTTCAATTATATAGCCTACTAGGAGTGAAGAGAATATTAGAATTGCTAGGCTTTGAGTTTAGTTTCTTAAATACTCAAGAGAGTGTAGTGTTGTTAAATTCTATAGTCACTAGAAATGCAAACAATGTTGTGACATTCCCCCATTTAACCATGAATTCCTTTCCACAAAAAATTGAATGAAATTTTTATGTCTGCTACATACATAATAGCAACAAAAATACAATTGCTACAACAAATTGGAGTAGATTTAATAACAAAACATTCCTTCTTTTCAATTTAATAACTCAATTCCAAAGTAGAATCCTCTAATAAGAAAAATAGAAGAGGAACAAACAACCATGTTAAAGAATGACAACAACTGGAACCATTTCCCTCTTTTTTTTTTTTTTTTTTAAAGTTCATATTCAAGAAAAATGTTCTAATAAGAAAAGTAATAGAGCAAAGACAGCCATGTTTGTGAAGATGTGAAGAAATTGAGGATAAGACCAGCTAAAACCCCTCTCACCACCAATTCCTTCCTCCTACTGTTTTTTCTTCCTTCCCACACCAATTTTATGTTATCATCCCTTTCTTCCTACTGTCGTGTGTTGTTCCCAAAATAGAAAACCCAAAAATACTTTTAACTTACCTTTGCCCTAATTTAATTTAATTTAATTTGAATTTCATTAGCATTTCACTCTAATTCATTTGAGTTTAATCCCTTTCATACCAAACACATGAGGTGCGTTTTTCTCTTCTTTTTTTTTTCTAGCCAACCTAAATTTTTATCTTGTCTTTTCTTCATTATACCCCCCCCCCCCNTCCCCCCCCCCCCCCCCATCGATATAAATGGTACCAACTATATAATATTAATCCCCCCATTCTCCTTTTTAACCATTTCATAGGGGTTCAAGAAAATTAACGCCATATTAAGTATGGCTTTCTTTTTTTCCGAATGAAATAACTTACCCCAACATTCCATTAAAAGAATTGGAATATTAAAATTTGTAAAAGGTTATAATAAAATGTTAACCAATTATATAGATAAAAAAAATGTTAACCAATTTTATATATATATATATATATATATATATAGAGAGAGAGAGAG
>MU223987.1:1135417-1169649 GCA_018584345.1 Thuja plicata | reverse complement strand
GAGAGAGAGAGAGAGAGAGAGAGAGAGAGTAATTTATTCATTAAGTGCATTGTAATAGAAATGCAGAATAAATTATTACCTTACATCCTAATAAGGAAATAGGTTAGCCAAAACTTACCAATTCAGAGATTTAGTCAGCTCAAGAATCATAACCATGTTTGCATCCCATACCTAGTGATACTTTCCCTCCCTCCTCGGAGGATGATCCTCTCCTACCACCACTCAGTAAAGAGCTATAGTTAGTATGAAATCATCACATATATTATAAATGTGAAATAAATCAAATTATAACTCTAGATTATGAAAATGACATAGTATCATTTATCTTATACAATATAAACCATTATTCCATGAAAAGAAAGAAATATATTACCTAGCATCAATAATGACCTAACCATTATTTCATGAAAATAAGAAATATAACATTTCAAGCATCAAATAATAAGATAACTATTGTTTCATGAAAATAGAAAATATAACATCTAGGACATTAAATCAAACATAACCATTGTTGCATGAAAACAGGAAACATAACATCTAGAACATCAAATCAAACCAAATCATTGTTTTAGTAGACAAGACGGATGTGACGTGTCCTTCCCCTTGTGAATCAACATCCTCAATGATTAAAGTTCATACTATTTTTATTAATAAACAGTGTTCGTCTAAACATAAGAAATCACTCAACTATTAAAAACATTAAACAAATTAGGAAACTATTGGTGGATTTCATCATAATCTTCCCATGTTGCAATGTCCTTAGTATATTGGTCCTACTATACCTTGCATTGTTTGACTTCTTTATTTTGTAAGCGAAGCTTGCATACCTCGAGCACCTTGATGGGCTCGATCATGACCACCCCTAGGTCTTGAACCTGCAAAGGATTTCAATCTATCATATGTGTGAAAACCAATGCATACTTCTTAAGGTATGAAACATGAAACACATCATGCAACCGGGCAAGAGTTGGAGGTAGAGAAATCTTGTAGGAAACTGGATTGATGACTTCTAAAACTTCAAATGGTCCTACATATTTGGGTGCTAGTTTGGAGGACTTCCCAAACTTGATGGCACTTTTATAAGGTTTAACTTGCAGTAGTGATTT
Organism: Thuja plicata; assembly: GCA_018584345.1. Taxonomy (NCBI): domain Eukaryota; kingdom Viridiplantae; phylum Streptophyta; class Pinopsida; order Cupressales; family Cupressaceae; genus Thuja; species Thuja plicata. The sequence continues at coordinate 1,168,543 of MU223987.1, read as the reverse complement.
CTCTCCCACCTCAAAAATTTTGGGTGTTTACTTTCCACATGCATAGATTTTTTATTGATCGTTAGCCTCTATTAACCTTTGTCAAATCAATTTAGCGTACCCTTCCATTTCTGAAATCATTTATGGACCAAGGATTATCTTATCTTCTATTGTATCCTTGCTTATAGGAGTTTTGCACCTCCTTCCATTTAATGCTTGAAACGACACCATCTTTATGGATGACTAGTATATATTGTTATAAGAAAACTCAACTAGAGGAAAATAATCTTCCAACTTGTATTGTTGATCCATGTAACTTACATTCTTATAAGATCTTCTACAATTTGATTGACCCATTCTGTGTAACCATCTATTTCTAGATGGTGGGCTGAGCTAATGTTCAGTTGTGTACCTAGGGATATAAATAGTTTTTTCCAACATCTAGATGTCATTGTAGCATTCCTATCTAAAATTATATTTTTAGGTATCTCGTGTAATCTAAATATTTCTTGGATAAATTTGTGAGCTATGATAGACACTCCATCAATAAAGTTTCTAGGAATGAAGTGGGCTACCTTAGTAAGTCTATCAAGCACTACTAACATGGAATTATGCTTATTTTGGGACATGAGTAATCCTTAGACAAAGCCCATGTTGATTATCTATCATTTCCATTATGGCATGACATGAGGTTGTAGCAATCCTGTTGGATGTTGGTGTTCTTCTTTTACCCTATTGCATTCTAAACAAATGGCTACAAATCTTGTTGTATCTTTCTTCATGCCCTTCCAAAATTAAAGGGGTTTAATGTCATCTAGGAGTTTAGTAACTCTTGGTTGTCCAAAATATGGTGCAAAATGCACTTGTTTCCAAACAAGGTTCTTCAATTCTAGAGACTCTAGCACATGCATTTTGCCTTTGTATCTTAACAACCTATGTCTTATGGATTTATCTAAAGGGATTCTTTAACCTATTGGTAATATCTATCACCTTCTAATTGTTGTAGAAATTTTTTCCTAAAATTGGTGTGGATTGATTCCATAGCAGATATGTGACGTCTACAAATCAAAGCATCTGCCACACAATTTCCATTCCCCTTGATATAGCTAATCTCAAAGTCATAGCCAAAAATTAATTCCAACTACCTCCTTTTACGAGCATTAATATTAGATTGAGTGAAGATGTACTTCAACCCTTGATGGTTAGACCAGAGTTTTAAAGGTTTCCCCATCAAGTGGTGATGTCAATTCTGCAAGGCATGGACAATTGCAACTAGTTATAAGTCATGTGGTACATAGTTTAATGCATTATCTCTTTAGCTTCCATGATTCATAGGAAATCACTTGCCCATTTTGCATGAGCACCCTACCTAAGCCTTCCCTAGAGGCATCATTCACTACCAAAAACTGTCCTTCTGGATTGAGTACCTTTAAAATTGGTGCAAAATTTAGCTTTTCATTAAGAATTTCAAAGGCCTTTAACACTTTTCAGACCATTCGAATCACTTTCCCTTTCTTTGAAGAGAAGTAATGGGATATTCTATTCAAGAAAAGTTCATCAAGAAATTCTTGTAATATTCAGCCAGGCTCATAAAGCCTCTTACTTCTTGTACATTTTTTGGGGTTGGCCACTCTGAAATTATTTTTTATTTTGGCTAGGTCCACGACTATCCCTTTGCAGATATAATGTGTCATAAGTATTGTACTTATTTTTGGAAGAACGTGCATTAAGATAACTTCCCATATAAATGATGTTCCTAAAGTCATTATAAGACAATTTGCAGATGTTGCATGTGTTCTTCTTCATTCTCAGAATATATTAAAATATCATCTAGAATACTAGAATAAAATTTTCAAGACAATCATAGAATATATTGTTCATTAAATTCATAAATACAGTTGGGGCATTAGTAAGCCCAAAAGGTAGTACAATGAACTTGTAATGCCCATAATGAGTTTTGAATGTTGTCTTATGGATATCCTCATCTCTAGGTCTCAATTGATGGTATCCTAACCACAAATCTATTTTTTGAAAATACTAAAGCCCCTCACATTTGATCAAATAAATCATCAATGTGTGTAAAATGGTACTTATTTGTTATCATTACTTTGTTTAGCATTTGGTAGTCAATACATAAGTGATGGGTACCATCCTTCTTCTTAACAAATGTGACAGGTGTTCCCCATGGTGACACACTAGGTCGTATCAATCTTTTTTTCCATCAACTCTTGCAGTTGTATCTTCAATTATATGAGTTCCACAACTGTCATTCTATAAGGTTATTTTTATATAGGCTCAACACCTGGTACTAGTTATATGGAGAAATAAGAAAGCATTTTGAGAGGTAGCTCTAGTAGTTCCTCTAGAAACACATCTAGATAATCTTGAAGATAAGTATATTTATCCACAAAGGTTCTTCTTGACTTATTTCCCTCTCTGATTCCATTTCACCCTGGTGTCTTGTCTCCTAAAGAAACATGTCATCATGGTAGTTGATTTATTTAGACTCATTCAACTCTTCCATTTTGATAGCAAATAATTGGCACCCCTTCTTCTCACTTTGTCTTAGTTGAATAGCAGAGAGTGTAGAACATACCAAATAAATAAGGGGGGGTGAATTAGATATTCAAAAACACTTATTAAAACTTTTCCTAAACCGATAATCACTTAAAGAATTCAAATACTTATAATAGATATGAACAAGAAATCACAAAACTATCAACATAATGAACACCAAAATTTACGTGGAAACCCAAACTAGGAAAAACCATAGAGAAACTAATTCTCATGAAATGAACATCAGTTAAGGTGATTTTTATAAGGGCTCACTACCAATTTTCTCACTACTATTTGGCTCACTATTGGTTGGGATAACTACCCAAAAAAGAAAGGATAATTGTTGATACAATTAGGATCACTTCCTATACAGGCTCACTGCTAGAAAATAAGAAATGGGAGTAGAATCCACCACTGAAGTCACTATCACTGATACTCTGCAATACAAAAATGATATAATAGTCTTATATTTATTGCATTAACTTGCACATACATCAACCCATAGGTATTTCCTTGTCAGATGCACATTCACTTTGCATAATCAAGCATCACATCAATCAACTGAGATTATCACTTTTATTATACTACTTGATACTAGCAACAAGTCAGCCTAAACTGATTTGAAATAGGTCACACCAAAACATTCCCGCATTGGTAAGGAATGAAATGTGGACCACCTCGCTCAATACAACATGAGCATTAACCTTTGATATCTTCAGTACTAAATGATAGGATCAAATGCATTGACTGAAGCACAACGAACATGTCCAAGATAGGATTGAACTAGAATAAATTTTCCACCATATGTTGCACACTAAAAGGGACCATCACCGATACAGATAATGATAAACATTTAAAGCACATCTTTCATTGAATACATCTATTGATACACCAAAGATATCGGTACACACATCAACTAATACAACAAAATAACCAAAACATAAATGGATCACAAATATGCATCAAATATGTTTCTGTCAATGACAATCATTAATGACAACAACATGAATAACATCAAATTCACATTCTAACAATCTCCCCATTTTTCATTGATGACAATAGTCATCAATAACAAAGCATATTATCTTATTGCTCAAAGATATCAACATCAAGGTTCTCTATCATTCTTCTCAATTGTTCTTCTCCCCCTTTGACAACAATGAAAAAGGGCCAAAATCCCCCTTAATGACTTACTCTGCACCCCCTAAGAGGAAGCCCCCAATAATTTCTCTAGAAATGAGTAAACATGCAATGCGCTAGACCAATGTGCACATAGCTGGATTTACTGAACACTAGGAAGGGGCAGAATGCCTAGCTTCCCCTGAGATACTCAAAGGTATCCTTGCTCAAAGGTTTTGTAAATATGTTTTTTATCTTCTCCTTTGTAGTAACATACTCAAGCTTCACTTCCTTCTCTAAGACCTTCTCTCTCAATAGATGATACTTGATAGATATATGTTTCATTTTGGAATGTTGCACTGGGATCTTTGAAATATTTATAGCACTGGTACTATCACACATGATTGAAATCAATTCATCAAAAGTTATACCAATATCCTTCAAAGCTTGTTTCATCCACAATACTTGAGTACAACATGAGAATTTTGCAATGTATTATGGTTCAGTAGTTGATAGTGTTACAAAATCATGCTTCTTTCTTGATCAAGCAACCAACCGGGAGCCAAGAAAGTAAGCTCCACCACTCTTACTTCTCTGGTTGTCTAGACAAAAGTCCCAATCTACATCATTATAAGTCGTTAGTGTGAAATTTAAACTTTTTGGATACCATAATCCAAACTCTTATGTTCTCTTCAAATATCTGAAAATTATCTTTACTGCCATAACATATGATTATTTTGGCTCTTGCTGAAATATAGCTTCCAAACATACTACATACATAATATATAGTCTAGTATCAATCAAATACAATAGTCCTCCAATCATTGATCTATACTTACTGGCATTAGCTTTCGGTGAATCATCTTCCTTAATCGACTTACATCTGGTAACAATAAGAGTACATACTGGTTTAGATCCCTCAAAACCAAACTTCTTCAACAATTCTTTGACATACTTGGACTGATAAATGAAAACTCCTTTACTATTTTGATTTACCTGTAATCCAAGAAAGAAATTCAACTCACTGATCATGGACATTTCAAATTCCTTCTGAATCTCCTTTGCAAATTTACTGCACAAGTCATCCTTTCCTCCAAAGATAATGGCATCAACATAAAGCACAAAAATAAACATATGATCTAAATATATTCTATAATACAAATTACTTTCTACTGACCCTTTCTTAATTCCTTGTCCAATCATATATTTAGCCAATCTACCATACCTGGCCCTAGGTGCATGTTTCAATCCATACAATTCCTTCTTCAATTTGCACACAACATCCAGATTACCTTCTAATCTAAATCCTTTTGTTTGTTCAAAGTAAACTTCTTTCAGTTCTCCATTCAAAAATGCCAACTTAACAACCATCTGATAAACATTGAAATCTTTGAATGCTACAAATACAATAAATGTTCAGATCACCTCTATCTGCACAACAAGAGCACAAGTCTCATCAAAATCTATGTCTTCAATCTGAGTGTAACATTTTCATACTAACCTTACCTTATTCCTCATTACCTTACCATTATCATCCAACTTGTTCCAGTAAACCCTCTTTGTATGAATCTCATTCTTATTAGTTGGTTTGGGCACAATTTCCCAAGTCTGATTCTTCTCTATTTGATCAAGTTCTTCCTTTATTTCTCTTACCCAATTTTGATCATTATATTCTTCTTCCAAAGTATTAGGCTTAATTTATGAAAGTAAACACAACAAAACTTGCTCTTGTGTTGCTCTACTTCTGGTAACAATGCATATGTACTTATCACCAATAATCTGATTCTCAAAATGATTTCTCTATACATACCTTGGTGTCTTAGTTGTAGATTTTGTAGCTTGCCCTGTCTCTTCCTCATATTTTTTATCTTCCTTTCCTCTATCCTCTGTATCAAATTCATATTCAAGGTATTTCTAAGGAGTTTTCTGAAAACCTTCATCAATCTTCACATTCCCACTTTCAACAATTTTATTCATTCTTTTGTTGTAACACAGGTACACTTTTCTGTTCATAGAATAATCTAGAAATATACCTTCATAGTCTCTACTGTCAAACTTTCCAAGATTGTCCTCATCTTTTTTGAATGTAACATCTGCTTCCAAATATCTTGGAATATTTTACTGTAGGTTCTCTTCCATGCAATAGCTCATATGACTTCTTGTCATACTTCTTTCGATAAAGAAATCTATTAAGGGTGTACACAGTTGTATGCACTACTTCTCTCGAGTAAACCTCCACTAAACTTGTTTCTTATTGCATTGTTTGATTCAATCTTTCCACTACACCATTTTGTTGTGGTGTTCTAGCTACTGAAAATTGTCTCTTAATGTCATATTTCTCAAAAAAAACTGAAACTCATAAGATATAAACTCTCCTCCTTTATCAAATCTCAAACATTTAATCTTCCTACCACATTCATTCTCAACTCTTGCTTTAAATATCTTGAACTTATCAAATGCTTATGATTTCTCTCTTAGAAATGCAACCCAAGTCAATCTTGAATAATCATCAATAAAGAGTATGAAGTATCTCTCACCTTGTAAACTCCTTGTTCTAGTAGGACCACACAGGTTAATGTGAACTAGATCTAGTAAATCGGTGGATGAATAATATTTAGCCTTGAACAATTATCTTTTTTTTTTCCTTCCTAACATCCTTTACACATAAAATTGTCTGGTTCACACAATCTATGTAAGTCTCTTACTGCACATGATGAACTAATTCTTACCAAGTTATCAAAATTAATGTGGCATAACCTCTGGTGTCAAATCCAACTATCATCAATCCGAGATAGTAAGAATCCTTTTGTAGCTCCTTCAAGTTGGTACATGTTTCTTCTTGTTCTTTTACCAACTACAATCACTACTCTAGATCTTTTCCGAACCTCACATCCTTCATTTTTTAACACAACATCATAGCCATTCTCACACATATGTCCAACACTCAAAAGATTATGATGCAAACCCTTCACATAGTAAACTCTATCAGCGTTATGCTTTCTATCAAAAGTAATAGATACTATACAAACAATATACGTTTCCTTATCATTACCAAATCTAATAGGACCACCATCATATTTCTCTAGTGTTACAAATTTACTTTTATCACTAGTCGTGTGATTTTAACAACCAATATCTATCAACCATTTATTCTTATTCCTTCTAACATACAAAATAATCTCAATATTATCATCAATTTCTAGACATATGTTAGAAATATCAATCCCTGATTTTTCTTCTTCAACATAAAATAGACAATCTTTTGTTTCAAATTCATCATCTGAAATACTAGCATCTTCATTCACATAGTAGGTTTTCTTACTGAACTTCTTAAACTTTTTTCTAGGACCTTTATCTAGACACTTAGTAGCCAAATGACCAATGTTTCCACATCTAAAGCATTTAAGGGGTAAGATACCTTTGTATGTGCCAGTACCTTTCTTCAACCTCCTTGTAAAGTTCACTTCCATCTCATCTAAGTCTTCATCTTCTAGATCTTCTTCAGTCTCTGTGGCTTTGAATGTTGTCTTAGATCTGATCTTGTCTTTTATGAACTTTCTCATTTCAAATGTGTTCAAGGTGTCAAACAACCATTCTCTGGTAAACTTCTTCAGACACAGAATTCCTCAATTGTCGAGATTTTTCTGGTAGGCACATCAAAATCTTCTCCATAACATATTCATCTATTATATTGCCTCCTTGATTCTTGACTTCATTAACTACATTTTCAACCCTCTAGAAATAGCTTCTAATATCTTCACCTTCTTCCATTCTCTGATTCTCATAATGATGCTTAGTAGATAACTTCTTGGATAACTTAATTCTATCATTGCCTTCATAATTATCTTTCAATTTTTCTCAAACTGCATAACCATTCTTCAATGAAATAAGCCTAGGTACCTCAATCTTTGATAAAGCACTAAATATTACATATCTTTCTTTCTCATTCTCCTCATAGGGTGTGATTTCATCTTGAGTTTTGAGGCCATTCAGTGGAACAACATACTTCATTTCCACATTCTTCCATGTAGTGTAACTAATTGAGATCATGTGTCCTCTCATTTTCTCTTTCCATAAACTGTAGTCAGACCCATCAAACATAGGGATGTTTAGTTTATGCATCATCTCATTTGCCTCAAGTTGTTAAGCTCTTCACCGAGGAACCAAACTCTGATACCAATTATTGAACAGGCTGAATAATTGAGAGGGGGGGTGAATCAATTATTCATAAATGCTTATTACATTTTTTACTAAACTAGTAAGCACTTAAGAAATTCAAAAACTTATAGCAAATATGAACATGAAATCACAAAAGCATCAACACAATGAACACCAAATTTTATGTGAAAACCCAAATTGGGAAAAACCAGGGAGAAACTAATTCTCATGAAATGAACACTAGTTAAGGTGATTTTTACAAGGGCTCACTGTTAGTTTTCTCACTACTATTTGGCTCACTGTCGTTTGGTCTAACTACCCAAAAAAGAAAGGCTAATTTTCAATATAATTAGGCTCACTGCCAATATAGAGAGGCTCACTACCAATACATGAAGACTCACTACCAGAAAATAAGAAATGAAAGTAGAATCCACAAATAAAGTCATTGTCACTGATACTCTCCAATATAGAAATGATATAATAGTCAGCTACTGATTGCATCAACTCACACATACATCAACCCACGAATCTTTCCTTGTCAGATTCACATTCACTTTGCATAATCAAGCATCACATCAATCAACTAAGATTATCGCTCTTTTTATACTGCTTGATGCCAACAACCAAGTCAACCTAAACCAATTTGAAATAGGTCACACTAAAACATTCCCGTGGTGGTAAGAATGAAACATGGACCACCTCTCTTAATACAACATGCTACATAATCTATGAGGTCTTTTGTACCAATATATAGTATCAAATGCACCGACCGAAGAACAATGAACACGTCCAAGATAGGATTGATCCAAAACAAATGTTCCACCACATGTTTCACACTAAAAGGGACCATCACATACATAGATAAGGATAAAAATTTAAAGCACATCTTTCGGTGAACACTTCTATCGATACACCAAATATATCAGCACACACATCAACCTATACACCAAAATAACCAACATAAATGAATCAAAACTATACATCGAATATGTTGACACCAATTAAAATCATTAATGAAAACAACATGAATAACATTAACTTCACATTTTAACAGAGAGTTGTCTCAACTTGACCTCATGTTGAATTCCTTGCAAACATACTTTATTTCCTAGGTCATCCTAACATTCTACTATCTTAGTAAAACAATCAACCCTAGGTCGGTGCCTCCACAACCAATTCATACCTAGAATAATATCATACAAGCCTAAGGGAACCACATAAAGGTTTACTTCTGTCGAGAAGCTTGGTAGTTCAACCTTGGCCTCAAACAAACATTGCTCTACCCAAGCTCTTAACTGGTTTGCATATTCTACTGACCATGAGTTATCCATGAAACTAGGTCTTTTATGAAATTTACTTAAAATTATAGGTGAAATAAAGTTTTTTTTTGCTCCAGTATCTATTAGTATTTTTGTGAGATTTCCATAAAGCATACTTGTAGTCTCGATTGGAGTGATTTGGTACTTTACTTTCCTATTATCCATGCCTGCATGGATTCTTTGTTGAAATGTTGTTTGTTGATTTCACAGTGGATTCCTTTGAGTTTTTCTAGATTAAGTTATTTTGAGGCATTGACTGGCATAGTGCTCACCTCCACATGTGTAACACCCACCTAGAGGACCCTTCTTCTCATATGCCTTGTTTGATACTTCAATGTCCTTCCTAGTATTAGAGAACCATTTCTTGTCCCCTCTAGAATCTTGTTAATTCCCTTTAAATCATTTTATAGTTTTACTGCTAGAGTCATATTTATCCCCCTTTTTCTTAAATTGGGAGGATTGTGACCATTTAACCTTCTTTCGTATTTTCTCTCTGATGGTGTAATCCTTTTTGAGTTTTAACTCGTACTCAATGGATTTATCATAGGCTTTTATTGTGGTGGCTAGAGAAAGAATGTCCATAGGGCCACCTTTCTAGTTTTTAAGACCTATGATATACTTCCTAATACAAAATCTCTCATTTGCTTAGAGTCGAGGTACATACTTAAGTAGTTGGTTAAATTTCTCCAAGTACTCATCAGGTGAGATTTCTCATTGCCTAATCTCCTGAAATTCTAATAATTTTTGCTTATAGAAGAGTTGAGGCAACCATCTTTGCCTAAACAATTCTGCAAACTTATCCCAAGTTATTTCTATAAACTTAAGACTTAACTCAACCCTCTTAATTACCACCAACCAACAACTTCCCCTATTAGTTGATAAGTTCCCCAAACTATTTTTTGTATCTCACTATAGTCACGAATATAAAAGTACTTTTCCATTACAGTCAACCATACTTCTGCAATATCCCTAGGGAGTGTCCCATCATATTGGGGTGGTTTGACTTTCTTTAGATCTTCTGATATAGTTCCAACCCTAGGTTTTCTTTTGCTAACATGGGTTTGGGTATGAGATTGTTCCCCATATACTCAATAGTATTCTCTTCCTTGTCATATCCACTCCCGATTTGAGACTCTATTCTCTCATCCTTATTTTCATTTAGGTTCCCTATACGCCGCTTTAAATACCCAAGCCTAGTTTGGGTGCCTTGCATCATTTGTTAAAGTCTACCCAGTTTCCCACTAGGATGTCCTTTGTGGTTTATATGTTAAGGTTTTATTTTCAAATTACCCGTGAAGAAAGATTTCATTTTATTCTTTAAACTAAATCAAGCAGCATATGACAAGTTAAAGACTAACTAATGCATTGTAATACAATTTTGAAACTTAAAAGACATACAATAAAATTTTCTATATTTATATTCACAATCAAAGTTGTTATCGTATTTACATTCTTAGCCAAATTTGTTATCACATGAAAGTTTCCATCAAAAAGTTTGGGTTTTGATTTTAGCTTGGGCAGTATAGATGTCGTAACTAGTGCTTTTCTTGTAGGTGTCCATTTACACTTTTGCCTCTTAAACCTCTTAATGGCATGTATGGATTTTTAAGTATCAGATAGACAAGCACATTGAGAGTAATCATACTCCCAGTTCATTACCCTTCCCAAGTTGACATAAGATGGGTCTTAGGCTCTCCTTCGTTTAGTGGTATAAATCCACATCCTAGCAAAAACCAAAATGCTATGTTTTAGTTTTCTCGCTAGATTTTGTTTGTGGTGATCCTCAGGTTCAATGCATAACCCAATGCTCTAATATCACATGTAACAAGAATTAAATTTAAGAATTGATAATATGAAATGAGAACCAGAAGGAATTACAAGAGCTGAAAAAAATCCAATATACAGTCTAACGTTTATATTCTAGTATTTCTAATCATAACAATACATTTTTTTAATAATAAAAAGAATACTAATAAACATAAACAGTTGCTTATATGAAAATAAATGATGTTATGAAGTTGAGAAACTAGTATACACTAGATTAAATAATTCTCAAAGAAGTACGAGGTAGGGTTAGGAATTATTGTGTATTATGTGCTAAGAGTTTCTCATTTTGAGTTTCCTTGCAAACCAATGTAATATTGGATGAAAGTATTACCATGGCATTTTTACCACCCAACCATATATTTATTGACCCCCCTTGCCAAACTTCCTACTCAAAGTGGCTCGACCCTTCTCAGGGGTGTAAACATGGTGATGAGATAGGTCGTATGAATATGGTGGATGTTCTTACACAACTAGTTGGTCACACACTATATATTTTTCTAACTAGTATGACCTTTGACTAGGTTATGTATCTGGAGAAATGAAACTAACTATCACTAACTTAACTTAGTGTACCTTGGCCAAGGTTTCTAGTTGCAAGCACAGTTAACCATGCATTCAAATTCATCACCCTTTTTGACCTAGCTTACACATCTAATAAACCTCCCAAGGATTAGCTCATGTTCACTTATGATTTAAGACTCAACTAGTCCTAAACTTCATAGATGGAGTACATAATAACATTGAAGTTTTTTTTAACATTTTAATTATTACATTTGTCAAGTATGTAATTAATAATCAATAATTTAACCAAATATTCTAGGTCAGACCAGCTTGTTGTTACAACGGTTATATGAAAGATAATTCATAGATTAGGTTTGATGGTCATAAAATATTTCCTTTTCTAGTCAACACTGGTGAGTAAAAGGTTATGTGGATATTTTTTCCTCACTTCAATATTCATAAATGTGCTATATTTGCACCCCTTCATGTTTACGTGCATGTACAACATGACTATGCAATATGTTCATTTTAACCTTATCCTATAACTCTCTACCCATTCGAGTTGAGTCACGTGAATTTATTAATAAGAAAAAGAGACGTATGCAAATAAGCTCTTAATTAATGGTTTTCCACTTCATGGCCCTAAACCAATAGTGATGTCATACTAGAAGAATGGTATACATTAATGACAAACAATAATTGACCATGATGAAATTATAATTTAGATTGTGAGGGTTTTATCCTAATTTTCTTAAATCCTTAAGAAAGTGTAGTGTTGTTACTTCTACATCCAACTAGGAGTGAAGAGAAAATGAAAAATTCTAGGGTTTGAGTTTAATTTCTTAAAAACTCAAGAGAGTGTAGTTATGTTAAATTCTACAACTACTAGAAATGCAAACAATGTTGTGTCATTCCCCTTTTAACCATTAATTCCTTTCCGCTAAAAATTGAATGAAGATTTCATGCTTGCTATATGCAAAAAACAATAATATAATTGCTACAACAGATTGGAGTAGATTTAATAGCAAAAGATTTCTTCTTTTCAATTTAATAACTCAATTCCAAAGTAGAATGCTCTAATAAGAAGTATAGAAGAGGAACAAACAACCATGTTAAAGAGTGAAGACAACTCGAACCATTTCCCTCTTATTTATGTTTTTTAAAGTTCATATTCAAGAAAAAATTTCTAATAAGAAAAGTAATGGAGCAAAGGCAGCCATGCCTATGAAGATGTGAAGAAATTGAGGCTTGTTATTTGTTCTTCCTTCCTACGCCAATTTTATGTTGTCGTCCCTTCTTCCTACTATCGTGTGTTGTTCCTGAAATAGAAAACCCAAAAATACTTTTAACTTACCTTCGCTCTAATTTAATTTAATTTGAATTTCATTAGCATTTCAATCTAATTCATTTGAGTTCAATTCCATTTCATACCAAATGCATGAGGTGTGTTTTTTTCTCTTCTTTTTTTAAATTTTTTTTCCAGCCAACCTAAATTTTTATCTCGTCTTTGTTCATTATGCCCCCCATCAATACACATGGTTCCAACTATATATCAATAATCCCCTCAATTCTCCTTTTTAACCATTTCACAGGGATTCAAGACAATTAATGCCATATTAAGTATATCTTTTTTTTAATGAAATAACTTACCCCAACATTTCATTAAAAGAATTAATAATGTAATTAAATGGGATGGGAGTATTAAAATTTTTAAAAGGTTATAACAAAATGTTTTAACCATTTATAAACATGTGTGTATAATATCTTAGTAATTATATATACATATTTATATACATATATATAGTTGTGTGTCATCTTACTGTGGACCTACACACACATACATGTGGGTATATAAGTACTATGTATATTACACACACACACACACGTGTGTGTGTGTGTGTGTGTGTGTGTTGTTGGAATAATGGAAGGGTGTGTACTGAGAGGGGAGGGGTGAATCAGTGCCCTTAAAATTTTTTATCAATTAACCTTTAGTAACCATTTCTTGCATAACCAACCATTGTTGTTTTTCTACTTCATGCATGCAATATCATAGCTTGAATGTAAATGTATGAAAACAAACATTGAAACATTCATGAAATGCATTAACACATGACACAAGTATTTGGTAACGGAGAAACCCTTGTTAGAAGGTAAAAACTGTGGTGGGGATGAAACCCACAAAGCTTCACTATCTGTAGAATGGAAGGTGCCTGTTAGGGCTACATGTTGTGATCACTTCTGATGATCTTACCCTATTAGGAGTAACATGTTAGACTTGTTAAGTCTACTCGATTAAGAGATTTCAGCAACACAATGTATGTGTGCACTCGGTTAAGAGATTTATAATAAGACTGTTAAGTCCACCTTCTTGAAGGATTTTTTTTTTGTTTGCTACAATTGTTAGAGAGTAGACAAAAATATAGATGACCTGATAGCTTGCAATCTTGAATCGCTGATTACAGATCCTTTAAGTTCACAAAATATATGTATCACCTATTGTGATGAATAATACCTATGTTCTGCTTGGTAGCCTTGAATGTAGTTCTTCATAATTGAATTCTTCTTTATCTATCCTTTTGCATGAAAATATTTTTCTAATCTATAGATGTCCTTGTGCGGATAAAATCACCATGTTATTGATTGATTATACATCTATATATACAACGTTTTGACCTAATTAGGTTTCATGTTTTTCTTGAATAACTCTAAGATCCAAGGTTTACAACTTGACCTTGATCTCCTAGTTTGCATGAATACAATCAGTTAAACTAATTAAATCCATCATTTACATTTTTCTTGATCCACAATAAATGGTTGTCTAGCTAAGAAAAAAGCTATTTTTAAGACTATAGTGCTTTAGCTGACATGTAGTTCAGATCCACTTTTCTTGGTGTTAAAACTATCTCTCGGTTAGACTGGTGCTCGATGATGTCTCTACTTAGTTATGTCTCTGTAGACTGATATACTGCTCGGTGTTCAAAATGTTTCGGTGACCACTGTGCTCAGTGAACAGTGCTCTCGGTGATCACTGTTGCTCGGTGAATGCTATTGCTTAGCGAATGTTGACCAACCGATCAAAATTGTCTGTTTGTATACTAATGACAACTTCTGATCCTTTAAGGATTATCAATCTCCCCCTTTGGCATTAGTATCAAAAATTGATATGTACAATATATACCAAGCATGTTATACTTTTACAATGAATCCCCTATGTGCATGCCTTAGTATGTAGATGTAATGTATGTACATGTTTCCTCCTTTTTTGAAAGTAATGACAAAGATGTATAACTTACAACTTGCCAAGTATGTGCAAATGAGATTGCTTAATGGATTCCATCAAATTCTCCCATTTCTCCTTTAGGTTCTCTAGGGTCATTTGCTCTAATGTGATTTGAGCATGTATGTCATAGATTCTCTCTACTACTAACATCTTTGGGGTGGCAATTAGTGTCTTTGTTGTGGTCATATGTGTTATCAACAATGTGAGATTCGGTAGTAACATGGCTTGTAGCTGATTTACTTCATCTCTAATTTTGTTTTCTTCCTTTTGCATTTCAAGTCTCAACCATTTAGATTCAACTAGCTTTTTATAATGCAATTTGAATGCATTCGGCTCAGTTGAAAGACTTTGTGCACTAGCTTTTAGATCTTCATTCAACTTAGCTATTTGTGCATCATGCTTGGTGGTGAAGTTTTCAATAGTACACAACTTTTGAACTAGGGTAACTAGTTCTAAAATAACAAGATCTAATGTAGTTACCAGTTCAGAAAGTTTCACCTTGTTTAGTGCCACTTCTTGGCTGATTTTCTCTGTTAGCCTGTAGTGATAATTTTCTTCTACTCTTTCCTTAATGAACTTCTCGATGTTTACATTCTGTTGTGTGATTGCCTCGATCAGAATTGCTAGTTGATCAATGATGGGTGCCTTTTGATCAATCTGTGTGTCAGGAACTACCTGCTGTAGAATATCCTTTGTTATTTCCAGGACTTGTGTATTTTTGTGTTCCATTTTGAGCTTGTCCTATTGTGATTTCCTTTTGCATAGCTCCCCATACCTTGATAATGACCCAGGATCAAGTGTTCTTGGATTGCAGTTAGGTATGTCTATTATCTCATAAAGTGTAATAGGGGCTTTAATTTTCTTGTTTTTCTTCTTCTTCTTCAGAATGTTGCTTGATGCAGGGGAATGAGGAATGATAACAAGAGCCTTTTGTTGCTCAGTTTTTGTCATTGATTGCTTTGGAGGTGTGGTGCCTTGGCTAGGTTGTTTGGTTAGTACCTGTTGGTCGGTTGTAGATATCTCTACATCAACCTTATCTTGATCTACAACCTTATCTATCTTTCCAGTGTCCTTAGTGGGTGCATCACTCAGTTTATCCTCTCCACTTTTATATGTCTTCTCCCCTTGTTAATCACCTTTGTCCATCGGTGTGTTCTTTTCAAGCTCATGTGTTTTCTGCCTTGCTTTAGTCATTATATTGATAGCTTGTATCAATAAAATCATATTACCTGGTCTTTGTGCTTGTGCAATATTTGTAGTGTCATGTTCCCTTGTTTGCTCGGTGACAATATTTATATCTTCATCAACCTTTGCATCATTATCAGAATCAACATGAGTTATATCATGTATTGTTATGTTTGTTGTTTATCCTAATGTTTGCAATATTTGAGGAATATCATCCATGTACTTACTTGCCTATGTGGTTAAGTCAATTGGATTGACATCCTTGGTGTCATTGTTGAAAATATGCTTGGGGTCATGTGTGGCCTCCTTCTCCTTAGTGTGAGCATTCTCGATTATAGCTAGCACCTACTTGGGTGGATTAAATATTTGTGTCCAAGTCTTGTTGCTTTCTATGTCAATATATTGGAGCTTGTTCTGCAATACCTTGTAAGCTCTTATTTTTGCAGAAAATTTCTTGTTGTACTCCTTTATTCTTGCGTCAATTTATTCAACTGTGGAGTCGGGCATGAATGTAGCTAGGGATTTCTCCCTCATCTATTTTTCCATATGTAATGCATATGTCCACCTAGCTGATATTTTATCTTGTAGCTCTTGTGGAATATGACTGCCAAATTGTAGAGGTACATAGTTATATGCTACCATTATTTTAATGATTGTTTCTTCTATTTTGTTCTGATCCTTGGTAGATAGATTTACCCATTGTCTAATCTTGTGATGTGATATATTGTCGGTATTGATGATTGACTCTGTAATTTCATCAATTGTCTTTGGTACTTTGGCCCTTTCTGCTTGGATCCTCTATTCTCTTTCTGCTTTTGCAGTATCATCCTTATCTTCTCTTCCTCTTATATATCTCTTTCATTGTCTCGGTGTTGGTTGTTTGATTGAGGCTTTTCTTTTCATATATGTTTTCACTATGCCTTTCTTCAATGGTGGTGAGTCTACTTTAGTTGTTTTGCTTCTTGTCCTGCATGCAGCTATTACATCAGTAACTTTTGTTTTCTTTTCCTTTGGTGGCTTTGAATTTGATTTTGTAGATTCATAATCACTTAGTTCTTTACCTTCACCGATGGGTGACTGTTCCTTAGTGACATTTGTTGTTTGTTCTAACTCTTTGTCAATTACCAAGAGTTTCTTCTTAAGTATTTTCACCATTTGAGTTTGTTTCTTCCCTATTTTCTTGACTACTAAGCCAGCCTTTATTATTGACTTGGATTCCTCATATGTACCAAATCTGCTTATAGATATGTCAACTAGTTCATTCAGTAGATCTTCAATGACATTTGTAGTCATATCTATGTCAATCTCATAATCCAATGGTGGTAACCATGATGTTCTTGGGTTGGCAACTTTGATGAGTGTAGTGTCAGTGTCAACTACAAAGCATATCTCATCTTTGTATTGTTCCACCAACTGTGCAGGGATTCTCATCCTCTTATGTATCCTATCCATAAATGTTTTGAAGTATGCATCTAATAGTGGAATGAAATTGTCTCCTAGTGATTTAACGTAATCACCAATATGTGTTGTTATCAGTCAGTTGGTGTCCCAAGTGACATTGCCGACTGAAGGAAAGAAGTTCTGAAATTAAAAGAGTGTGCACATTAATAGAGAACCAAAATTACATGTATTAGATTAGACTGATCTAATTGTTCTCATGTTTTCTTTACTATCTTGTATGCAATGTCAACTGCTCCACAAGCAACGTTATTCATTCTGCTTTCTTGAAAGATCTTTTATCCAATTACATATGTGTCAAATTTTAGTTCAGGATTAGTGATTGAATTCACTTTCAGACCTTTGTCATCCCATCTTTCTCTGGTTAGATTTTCAATCTCTGGGCATCCAGGGTGCCTTAGGGATTTTGCCTTCTCAGTGATTGGGTAACCAGTCTTTGCATGAATCACATCCTTTATGATTGCCTTAGGTTCATCTAACCACATTTTACCATCATGCACTCGACTAAGCACAATACGAATCCATTCTGTCTTGAATTCTTTCAGGAATATTTGGGAATTGGTTAACCCTTTTACTTCAACATGTCTGTATTCGTCCCTAAGATTTCCCTCCTTGCATAGCTTCTGATAAGATTCTTCAAGTTCAATGTCTCCAATCTCTGCAACTTTGCAGTGGATGTATGCTCAGATGTTTAACCAGTAAAACCCTAGGTGGGATACATGAAAATGCTCCCTTGTCATTAGGTTGAGCAACAAACTTAGGGAAGAACTTGTAGTTAGGTTATTCGCAGGTCAAGTTCTTGATAAGAACAACCTTCTTATCCTTTTCCATTTTGATCTTTATGGTTCGCGAAGTGGTTGCCATTTTTCATAAAATTGGGACTTCTTTGTAAATAACCTGATAGCTCAGTAGGTCTAGATACTCCCTGGATATTTGCAGTGAGTGCTTGAAATCTGTTGGATTTGCTTTGAACATGCTGTGAATCACTCTGTAATGTTGTCATTGTGAATCGCTCTTCTCACTCTGCAATATGCTCTTAAACACTAGGTGAATGAATGAATTCATTTTTTCCCTTTTTATACAAAAATATAACCTAAGTGATGCATTAAATGCTTCACCTACCACTTAGTTGACAAAGCAAAGATGCTCGGTTAACACACTAAAGACTTCAAATCGGTGAGTATACAATACTTAGTATAAAGTGTCAACTCGCTTGTCTTCCACATGTTTACCAACGATGCTCGGTATATAGTGTCAACTTGGTTATCTTTCATATGTTTACCAACGTGCAATTTATGCTTGATTTATATTAACCAACTAGACTAGATTCACAAAACATGCAATACCATAGTGCATCTTCATTCATGCTAATTTGGCATATTCTCAATGAATATATGAACTGATGTAAAATACAACTTTGTAGAGTACAATTCCATACTTACTTGTATTGCTTAGGTGGAGATGGTGGAATCACCTAATCCATTAGACAAGGTGTCACCAACTATAGTGCTTGGTCCAGCATTATCATTGTTTGAATATTTCCTCCACATTTGATTTCTCATTCTCCTGATGTCTTCAATAGTATTTCCATTTGCAAAAGTGCTTGAATCTATCACTCGATCTCTTTAGTCCTTGCTTAAGTGACTGACCTTATGATAGTGTAAGCATGCCATTCTAGGGTTAGTCTAGTTTCTAGATCTTCTTATCCATTTCCTCATACAGTTTTCAGCTCTATGTCCATATCTACCACATGTTGTGCAATTTACCCAGTTGTTGTAGTCTTATACATATGTATTAGCGAGTCTTCTCGGTTGATATGCATTTTCTTTTTCTTTGGGTTTCCAGACTTGCTTTTTCTTTTTCTTGCATTCATGTAATGTGTGGCCATACATGTTGCAATTAGAAAGATATTTTTTCATTTACGATTTCTTCTTTTGTTTGTTTAGCTTAGATCCGCATTCATGTTCTTTGTGTTGGAAGTACAAGAATGAGAAAGCAAGATACTGAGAGGGAGGGGGGGTGAATCATATCTTCAATCTAAACCACTTAAATCAAATTTATCCACATTCATACATATATGAATTTAACCTAACATCAGATAGCATCCATAACATCAAATATGTAACTCATAACAAAGAATTTTGGTAACCCAGAAACCCAAATAGGTAAAACTGGGGTGGGGATGACACCCACAAGATCTTCACTACTGCAAAAATAAAGTGTGCCTATTAGGGCTACAAAATTTTGATTACAATATGCAATCTACCTGGTTAAAGGTCTGTTCTGTTAAGAACTAAAGATCATTACAATCTACCTTGTTAAAGGATTTCAACTTACAGTAAAGTAAGCACTCGGCTAAGAGATTTGAAACGGTCTGCTAAAACCACTTTGTTAAGAGATTTAACCTGATACACCTGTTAGAATGTTCCAAGTAGTGATCCTTCGTTATGCACTCAAATGCTGATGACGGATCTTCTCTTTTCAATAACCTCTGTGATCTCTTAATCTGATATGTCTTTACTCTGCTTTTCACTGCTCTGTCATTCTGCTTGATCTAGGCTTCTTCTCAAAATGACTTGTTGTTCATCTCTCATGAACATACAACCCTTCTCTATATATCTCTTGCTCTTACACACTCTCTCTTCTAGGGTTAGAAGTCATCTTATTATATCTTTTCAGATCTGGCGGTGAGATCTAGATCAACAATCAAGATCTATTGTTTATACCTCCAATGCATACTAATTTCCTGATTGGCTCCATGCCATGCATAGTATAAAACAATTAAATGAAAAATTAACTTAGTAGACAAATATTAAATGCATACAAATGTCGGCTCATATCTCATACAAGTTGGCCTAAACTGATTACATCAAAGTTTGAATTAATCCTGACATGTATGCAAAAAATGTTCTGCTCGGCACAACACATCTTTGACGCTTGACACTTAATATTCTACTTGGCTCGGCATGATGTAGCTCGGAAACCTAAAACTTGCTCGACAATGTTGCTTGGCCTTGAATGTTTAGCTCAGCCACAATGATAACCAACTAAAACTACCTAAGTAAATGACTAAGTGTGGGTCACTGATCATCAATAGAACTTAGGGATTAACAATCTCCTCCTTTGATATTAGTGGAAAAAACACACTTATTATTACAATTCATTCCATCCAAAATATTGCCTAAGTACATACTATACTCCCCCTAGGAATGTACATCATACTACATACAAAACTTTACATAGTATACATGCCTTCAAAAAAATATTTACATGGGTACCTGTTCTTATCTCCTTTATGTTGTATCCTTGTCAGTCCTGTTCTGATCTCCTTCAGTTTCCCCCTTGTTTTTTTCACTGATAGTTGGTGGGGTCAAGTTATACTTGTCCAAAAAATATTTATGAAGTTGTAAGGTAGACTCAAATGCAGAGTCCCAACGTCCTTGACAAACTTCATAACCTCTATTTTCACTTCTATCTCGGCAGCTAGACTTACTAAGATTTCTTTTGTTGAGAGATGAGAGTCTCTCTTAATCAATTCATTTGCAAATAAAGTTTCTTTATAAATGACCTCTAGATGAGGTATCAGACTTGTCTAAATAGTAATCAACTTGGTCCTAATCCGACCATCTTCATCCATGAGCTCGACTTTCCTCCTTTGTGCATAAGTCAGGCAGTTAAAATGTAAGGAGCTAGTGCTAGCATCCATACTCAGTGAACTTTTGGTTGACTTTAGGTCTAGTTGCAATTTCTCTAAAGCTTGTTGATTATCCTTTGTGAATAATTCAACATCAGATAACCTTTTATACAATGAATAGACATTTGTTACAACTCCTAAAATTTCAATGTGTTCATAAGACAAAACATTGGGATCCCGTGGTGGAATCACAATAACTTCATCTAATGTGACATCTAGAATCAGAGAATTCTTCCTCATAACTTTCCTCTTCTTGAATTCAGGTGAACTACTGCTCGACTTCGTTTCTACAATACCTTTTCCAGATTTAGTAGTTGACACCATTGCATCTTTAAGTTTAGTCAGAATTGCCTGCTGATCATGCATACTTCCTGTCTTGGTTCTAGTGGGAGTTGATGATGCAGAATGTGGTAGATCAACCAACACTTGCATTGCCTCTTGTTCTTTAGGCTCACTATTAGTATCTTTTATCTCCTCACTGCTATCTAGTAGTAATTTTACAACCTCTAAAATAGGTGAATGATGTATAATTACCTCTTGTTCAATTATTTTCTCCTTTTCTGCTTCATCTTGAGCATCCTTATCTTCAGATTTATTTTGATTTCTTTTTTCTTCTTCTATGCTCTTCTCTTCTTCAACCTCAGTTGCCTTAATAGGTGATTCAATAGTTGAGTCCCTCGGCTCATCCCGACCCTTGACATCCAGATTGCTAGAGTCATCAATTATCACATCAATCAGACTGTCA
The DNA here is from genome assembly GCA_018584345.1 of Thuja plicata. NCBI lineage: Eukaryota > Viridiplantae > Streptophyta > Pinopsida > Cupressales > Cupressaceae > Thuja > Thuja plicata. The sequence goes on along the minus strand of MU223987.1, from coordinate 1,146,722 downwards.
ATAGTCAGATCAACAATGTTAACTGTCTCTCATCGATCTTGTGGATCTGTCCTAGTCTTCTCAGACTCAGTTGAAATGTGAACTATTGAAATCTATGGTACAGGGGTAGACTCAGTTTCCTTATCCTTCGGCTCAGATGTCCCTTCATCAATTTTCTTTTCTTTTGAAACAATTAGTTCAAAAACTTCCTTCCAAATTCTAGTACTCTGTTGTACTATCCCTTCAATATCATTCTTCAAAATAGCATAACCTCTCTATTTAGGTAGAAATTTGTGCTTGTAATCTTCAACAAATTTCACTCTTTGTTTCTTTGTTAGCTCATGAATGACTTGAGCTAAAGTGCCTTCCCTAATTTGTCTCTCAGTTGTGAGTGCAAATTCCCACTTGCCAGATAGAAATTCATACAACTCACTCGACACATTGTTTCCTATTGCTATAGGGGTTAATTTGAAATTGTACATCATGTCTAGGAGAGCTTCCTGGACCTTATGTTTGTCTCCTACATTCAATTGTTCATACCTTATAAACTTAAATCTTGATAACCCTACATAATTTCTCAAATTTTCACATACCTCATCAATGTCTGTAGGTTTCTTGAATGATGCAGTTGGTATGTTGTTGGGTTCATCAGTTTCAGTCATGTCCTCGTCACTTTCTGGATCCAAATTCAGTTTTCTTCTTGGTCTTTTATCTTGTAGGCTCAACATAGTCTTTGTTGCTAATTTAGTCCTCAATCTAGAACTACTTTCTCCAATCTTCTTTGCATAGACTTTAGTCTGCTCTACTGGTGATGTGGCGATAGATGCCCTTGTCCTTGGATGATTTGCAATGGGAGGGGTAACTCTGGGTTTTGCTTTACTCAGCTTTGTTACCTTTACTACTGCTGGCCTCTTCCCTTTTGCCTTAGTAGTGACCTCTTCTTCAGGTTCACTGACTTCCACTTCTTGTTCCTCAGATACATCTTCTCCCTATCTAGTAGATATGTCTAGAGGTGCATCCTCTAGCTCTTCATCACTCGGCAAGCCAACTATATTTTTCAGATTTTTCACAATCTTTTTCCTTTTTCTTTCCATTGTTCTTGCCTTAAGATTCATCGAAATCTTTGCCTTAGCTTCATCAAAATTTCCAAATCTTTTAGCTTTAGTATCAATCTCCTTTGCTAGGAGTGTTGTGATAGCTGCTGATGCTTCATCGATATTTATTTTATAGGGAAATGGCTCCAGCCATGATACCCTAGGTGTCATAGCCTGAATATATGTGTAGTCTATATCCACTAAGAAACATATCTCATTATAGCGCTTCTCCATAAGTGAATTGGGAATTTTGGTCCTCAACCTCACTCTCTTTTTGAATTCCACAAAATAAATTCCCATAATACCATTGAAATTGCTACCCAATTTCTGAATACATTCACTAATCTATAAAGTGATGGGTCTGTCCTTTTTCCATACAATATTTCCTAGTGTAGGAAATGACTTCTGTACATAGAAAAATATACACATTAACAAAGAGCCAAACTTACATGATGAGCTTTTGGCTTTCTTGATTGATAGTAAGTTCTCGGCTAGTTGTGTCAACTGTAGCTCGGCAAGGTCATAGGTATGATTCCTTTTAACTATCTTCCATGCCTGGTTGACGACTGTACAGGGAACACTATCCAGTCAGGTCAACTAATGGAATTTTTGAGCAATCACAAAATCAAGTTCGAAGTCAGTAATTGTAGAGATAGTCATTCCCTTGTTGTTCCAAACTGCTCCAGTGTTAGCTGCTATCTCTTCTTTGCTTTGGTCTCTCATAGTTCATTTACCGTTGATAACATGATACCCAGTAACTCACTGGATAATATCTTTTGTGATCTTTACTGGTCCATTGTCCAGCCACATATGCATATTATGAACTCGGCTTAGGACAACCTTAATCCATTCATCCTTGAATTCTATCAGAAAATCTAGGGAACGAGTTAACCCTTTGTCGGCTAGATGTTTGAATTCATCTTTCAAAATTCCATTCTCACACAACTTGTCATATGAATTTCTCAATTCATTGTTGCCCACTTCACCAATTTTAACCATGTAGCATGATCTATCATCGTGTATCATAAGTACCTTTGGCAGAATGGATGAGAGGGCTCCGTTCAAATCAATCATAATTGTGCTTTCTGGGACGGCATGAAAGCTTGGTGGTCCACATGCATCACTCTCTACTAGCCTAATTTGATTCAAATCCTCCTCCATTCCCTTGATTGGTGTGGAAGAACTTGCAACCATAATCTCTTGAGGTTAGGGTTTGAAAATGAAGAACAGAGTACCTTGGCAAGCAATCACTTCGCACTATTCAACTTAGGGTTGTCAACGACACACCGACGAAATTATGAAAATGAACTTCGCTAAGATCAAATCTGCAACTTCTTTGATCACTCTGTAAATGCTAAAAAATGCAAGGTAAAAGTGAATAATAGACCATTCATCCATATATAGACTCGAAAGGTCAAGGTAGGTAAGCATTAAATATTTTGTCCGTTAGGGTTGTGCAAGCCAGCTGTCATTGGCCGACTAACACAACTTTCATACCACTTGGCTTACCACACTCGACCATCACAACTTACTCAGCCGACCAACTCGACACCTATAGTGCAGGTAACTCTTCTCAACACTTGTCACAAACATGTCCTGGTACATCTTGTCATATGCAGATATGGACTTTGGCACATTTACATATTAGGAACTTATGTAAGATTTAAAATTTGAATGCATTTCCTTACATACCTCTATTGCTCAGTTGGAGATGGTGTGATCACCTGATCCATTGGATCGGGTGACCTCGACTTCAGTAGATTCACTGCTACTCGGCTCTGTTTTCCTTACCCATGTTTGGTTCATCTGTGGTCTTACTTCTTCAATAGTAGGAGCAGGAACTCTTGTCCTACACTCTCTCTTAGTGTGTCCTATCTTCAAAAAACTAAAACAGACTAAGCTTCCATTCATCCAACTCTTAGATTTCCCTTTGACATGTGTCTTTAAGCAATCTTCAGGTGCATGTCCATATTCTTCACAATAATTACAACTCTGTCTTGTATTATAATCCTAGTTGTAAGTGTTTCCTCTCTTAGATGCTTTTGTTTGTGTCTTGGATGTCCATTGTTGTTTAGCATTGGATCTACAGTCTTGTGCCTTATGACCATGTTTCTGACACTTGTAACAGTAACCATTAAATCTTGGTTTTGGGGGTGCATCACTTGCTTCAACCCAACATTCATGTGCTTTATGTCCAAATTTCTTTCAATTAAAATAGTAACCATTAAACTTAGGTTTAGGATTGGACTTACCTTTCTTGCTTCGGAAAATGTTTTTTGTATGACCTGGTTTTCCACAATGGTGGCAAACAGGCTTGTTGTGCTTTGTCTTAGTATTCCTCCTTTCACCATTCTTAGATGATTCTCCTTTCTTAGTAGATGCCTTTGGTTCTGTGTGACCTAATCCAGAGGAATCCTTTGACCTTCTTGATGCTTCCATCAGATTCTCAAAATGAGTCAAAGCTTCATTAGGTCTATTCAACCTTTCATTAAGTTCCTTCTTAGATCTTAGATCATCTTTCAATTGATTGTTCTCAGGTCTCAGATTTATCATTTCCATATCTTTCCTACTAATCTCCTGATTTGCAAGTAGTAGTTGATTTGCCATATCAATCTGATTGATTGTCATCATCTGCACATCATGTGTCCTTTCATCAAGTCTAACAAATATCACTCTTTTGTCTTCTTCTACCATAGTTTTTTCATCTTCAGCTTTCTTCTTTTGTTCCAATACTTCACATAGTCTCACTGTCTGCATTTCTTGTTCTCTTTTCAAGTTTCTAACTTCTTCACACAGTGCATTGTTCTTTTCTAGTAGATCTGCAATTGCTGCATCACTCTCAGTAGAATCTTCATTCTAAAATAGATTTGTAGTGTCATCTTCCTGGTAATGAGTATCATTCATTTGTTTGGCCAAATCTTTCCTAGTTATCAATGATTTCTTCAATTCTTGTCTTGCTATCTCAAGCTGATGTAATGCTAGCTGGATCTTAATCTTCTGATTCTCAATGACTTTTCCCAACTTGTAAACCTCCATCTCAAGATCTGTACTCACAAGCTGATTCAAATATTTTTGTAGGTGAACTATGCTATGATACCAATTATTGGAAGTATAAGAATGGGAAAGCAAGATACTAAGAGGGGGGGGGGCTGAATCAGATCTTCAATCTAAACCACTTAAATCAAATTTATCCACATTCATACATATATGAATTTAACCTAACATCAAATAGCATCCATAACATCAAATATGTAACTCGTAACACAGAATTTTGGTAACCCAGAAACCCAAATAGGTAAAACTGGGGTGGGGATGACACCCACAAGATCTTCACTACTGCAAAAATAAAGTGTTCCTGTTAGGGCTACAAAAGTTTGATTACAATATGCAATCTACCTAGTTAAAGGTCTATTCTGTTAAGAACTAAAGATCATTACAATCTACCTTGTTAAAGGATTTCAACTTACAGTAAAGTAAGCACTCGACTAAGAGATTTGAAACGGTCTGCTAAAACCACTCTATTAAGAGATTTAACCTGATACGCCTGTTAGAATGTTCCAAGTAGTGATCCTTCGTTATGCACTTAGATGCTGATGACATATCTTCTCTTTTCAATAACCTCTGTGATCTCTTAATCTGATATGTCTTTACTCTGCTTTTCACTGCTCTGTAATTTTTCTTGATCTAGGCTTCTTCTCAAAATGACTTGCTGTTCATCTCTCATGAACATACAACCCTTCTCTGTATATCTCTTTCTCTTACACACTCTCTCTTCTAGGGTTAGAAGCCATCTTATTATATCTTTTCAGATCTGGCGGCAAGATCTAGATCAACAATCAAGATCTATATTTTATACCTCCAATGCATATTGATTTCCTGATTGGCTCCATGCCATGCATAGTATAAAATAATTAAATGTGAAATTAACTCAGTAGACAAATATTAAATTCGTACAAATGTCAGCTTAGATCTCATACAAGTCTGTCTAAACTGATTACATCAAAGTTTGAATTAATCTTGACATGTATGCAAAAACTATTCTACTCGGCACAACACATCTCTAACGCTTGACACTTAATATTCTACTCGGCTCGACATGATGTAACTTGGCAACCTAAAACTTGCTCGACAATATTTCTCGGCCTTGAATGTTTAGCTCGGCCACAATGATAACCAACTAAAACTGCCTAAGTAAATGACTAAGTGTGGGTCACTAATCATCAATAAAACTTAGAGATTAACACTTTGTGTCCATACTTGTTATAGTTATAACAATTACCTATGAATGTAGAAGTAGTTTTAGGAAGACCTTTTGCTTTTCTCTTGAAAATATTTGATGTGTGGCATGGTTTTCCATAGTGGTTACATGAATGCTTCTTTGGTCTTGGATTTTTCTAGACATTCCTTTGATCAGCTCCGTTTGATAATTCTCCATGCTCGGTATACCCTAAACCAGTATTGTTGTTGAGTCTTCTTTGTCCATTCCGAAATTCATCCATTCTTTTTGTATTATCTCCAGCTTTCTTGATCATATCATTATGTTTTTGTTGAATCTTTGCTTCATGCTTCAGTTTCTCATTTTCTTCTTTTAGCTCACCACTAACTTCCAATTTTCCATTAAGTTCTATGTTCACTCAGTTGGCCTCATGACTCATAAGAACTATTTGATTGGTGATCTCAATGTGATGTTCAGTAAGTCTCTATATCTCAGATTCTTTCTCTTGTAATTTTTTAGTAATCTTTCTCCTATCATCAATAGCTAAAGTTATTTCTTGTTTAGCTTGTCTAGCATTATTCATTACATCAATCATTATTAGTACCATCTATGTCTCTTGACCGATCTGTAGTACTCTCACTTGTTTAGTCAGATGTTGATTTATTTCATTTAGATTTGTAATGCTTCCTTCAGATGTGTTATATGTATTACTAGATCCAGATCCAGATGAATCAAATAGGTCAGGTATCTCTTCTTCATGATATTTAGTTTCATTGTAGCGAGATGTCATGACTTTTCTTTCAACCAATAACTCTTTCATTTTGTTTCTTTCCTCTTTGTATTGCTCAAAGAAAATCTATATTTGCAACTTCTGATTCTCAATATTTTTATCAAGCTTATACCTTTCCATTGTATGATATTTTCTCTCAAGTGATTTAAACTTTTCCAAATAAGAGATCTAGCTCTGATACCAATTGTTGGAATAATGGAAGGGTGTGTACTGAGAGGGGAGGGGTGAATCAATGCCCTTAAAAACTTTTGTTAATTAACCTTTAGTAACCAATTCTTGCATAACCGACCATTGTTGCTTTTCTAATTCATGCATGCAATTTCATAGCTTAAATGTAAATGTATGAAAATAAACATTGAAACATGTATGAAATGAATTAACACATGACACAAGTATTTGGTAATGCATAAACCCTTGTTAGAATGTAAAAATTGCATTGGGGATGAAACCCACAAAGCTTCACTATCTGCAGAATGGAAGGTGCCTATTAGGGGTACATGTTGTGATCACTTCTGATGATCTTAACATGTTAGGAGTAACATGTTAGACTTTTGAAGTCTACTCGGTTAAGATATTTTAGCAACACAATGTATGTGTGCGCTCATTTAAGAGATTTATAATAAGACTGTTAAGTCCACCTTCTTGAAGGATTTTTTTTTCTGTTTGCTACAATTATTAGAGAGTAGACAAAAATATAGATGACCTAATAGCTTGCAATCCTGAATTGTTGATTACAGATCCTTTAAGTTCACAAAATATATGTATCACATATTGTGATGAATAATACATTTGTTCTCCTTGGTAGCATTGAATGTAGTTCTTCATAACTTAATTCTTCTTTATCTGTCATTCTACATGAAAACCTTTGTCTGATCCATAAATTTCCTTGTGCGGTTATAATATCATGTTCTTGATTGATTACACACACACACACACATAATGTTTTGACCTAATTAGGTTTTTCTAGTTGACACTATCAACTTTCTTGTTCCATTATAGATCTTTGCCTTTTTGTTCTCAAATGCAACTTGGTGTCATGTATTGTTCAATTATGAAACAATCAATAAATTATAGTTAAGTCCTTTCACCCAATATGCATTTTCACATCTGATCAGATTATTCAACATGATGGTACCTTTTCCTTCAAATAGGCAAGGTGAGTCATTACCCATCCTAACTGATCCACCATTATAATATTCAAAAATTTCAAACTTTTCTTTATCTTCAGTCATGTGATGAGTACAGTCACTATCAATAATCAAGACATCATTTTTGCTAACTTTAGATATGAGTGTAGTTTCAACATACCTTTATTCTTCGTCTGAATCATCCTTCATAGCAACAAATACTACCTCAACATCTTCATCACAATCAGTAGTAGAATTTTCAGCTTTGTTCTCAATGAGGTAACAAGCCTTCTTGCCTTTGTCCTTGTAATATCAGTTATCTTCTACCAGAGTGTCGGTTGCTTCTGTAGTCTCGGTCATCACTTCTGTCATACTTCTTTTCATAAGATTTGTCATTGTTTCTTTCAACCTTTCTCTTGTTAGGGCATCTAGCAGCAAAATGTCCAATTTATTTGCAATTAAAATAGACCAATGCTAATTTACCTTTATATCTTCCTTTACCTCTATGTAATCTTTTAGACATTAGTGCTTCAAGTTCATCAAGTTCTTGTTCATCACTATCACTATCACTATCACTATCACTATCATTTCTCATAGTGTGTTTGTTACTAAATTTGCTTATTTATAGAGAAGATTTGAATGCAAACTCAATAGTTGGTAGGAAATTGTTGTCATAGTTTTTCATCTCAAATGAAATAAGTATACCAATCAAACTATCAAGAGTAACATTGTTACTAGCTACTGCTCTCATTTCTTGAATTGCAGATACTCTAATAGCATAAACAGGCAGTAAGGTTCTCAGAATTTTACTTACAACTGTTTCTTCCTCAGTATATGTATATGTATATGTATGTGTGTGTGTGTGTGTGTAATTAGGATGTAAGGTCATAATCATTTCTGCAATTTTGTTATAATTTACTTAATGAATAAATTACTCATTGTATGTGTGTGTGTGTGTGTGTAAACACACACACACACACACATACAATGAGTAATTTATTCATTAATTAAATTATAAAAAAATTGCAGAAATGATTATGACCTTACATCCTAATAAGGAAATAGGTTAGAAAAAGGTCTAGACCAAGAGGTAATGTCTAATAACATGGATATTGTCAAATCAACTACTGAAGAAGTAAAACCAACTAGGATTCTAGTCAACTCCACAAACTAGGCTTAGTATCAACTTCATCTTAGTGAAAACATACCAGTTTGAAGATTCATTTAGCTCAAGACTTATGACCATGTTTTCATCCCATACCTAGTGATACTTTCCCTTCCTCCTTGGAGGACGATCCTCTCCTACCACCACTCAATCAAGAACTATGGTTAGTTTAAAATCATCATATCAATGAAAAGAAGGAAATATATTAACTATTAGAATAGTCCCAAAGGATAACTGAGAGGGGGGGGGGGGTGAATCAGTTATCAGCTAATTAAATTCTTTTTTTTTTCCTATTAACTTCATAATACAATAAAGTAAATGCACATTCAGATAACACAATAGACAACACCACAATTTGGTTACGAGGAAACCAAATGGTAAAAACCCTGGTGGGAATTAGCACCCACAATAAACTATACTTGTTTATAATAATCCCTGTTAGAAGATCTTGCAACCCTGTTAGGAGTTGTTCTTTACAATGCAATAAGTATAGTGACCTGGTTAAGGGTCTGACCCTATAAGGAGTCTTTTACAAATAACCTGGTTAAGAGCGAGGACTCACTGTCCAAAAGCTCATTGCTTCAATGGTGAAGGCTACAACCTTCTATAGAATAGATATGCACTATATCTGATGATGAACTGTAGAGTAGACCTGATGTCTTGATCAGTTCTAGTGTATTGTAATCTTTCACTTTTTCTTCACATAGATCCTTGATGAATGAAATACAATTGATATTCTTCTCTGTACATTTTTTTGTCTCTTCTTATCATTCACACTTAGCGTTCCACAAATGAACTACTATAAGTATCTTTCTCAAAGTATGAGATCATGAGACCTGTTAAGAAACTATTCATAATATCCTTGTTGGCTTAACTAACCATGCAAGCATAATTAGAACCGTGCAATATAAACTAAATAGACGTGATGCTTCACTAAGTCAGCCTCACCAAATTAACTCTAACTTTGCAATCTTGTTGAAACACGTTTGGCACCTTTAGATAACTATCTTCAACTCATAACTAAACTTGAATATACACATGCATATCCCAAAGATAGGCGCAACTCAAGAAACAATGCAATATGTCGACCTGTATAGACAACCTCCATAAACTATAACTGTCGTCTAACAAAATTACACAACACAACTGAAACTTCATATTTGAGTCTGGGTGTATGAACAAAACATAAACAACATGTCTACAACATGAATATAACTGCGCAAGGCTTGATAACATCATTTTGATAAGTAAATACAGAACACTGTTGTATATTATATGTTGTCATCAATGACAAACATACGATCAACTAGCTACTAGAAGTAAATCTCCAGCAATCTCCCCCTTTGACATTGATGGCAACATATGATATTAAAAACATCTTTAGCACATGGTGTCTTTTCAATATCCTCAATATCCTCATCAAAGATTCCTCTAAACTACTATATCTCCTCTGTCTATGTTTATACTCCCCCAGAGTATATGCTCCCCCTTACTATATACTCCCCCTTTGACATCAATGACAAAGGGTGCCATAAACAATTGAGCACAGTTACTACTCCAGAAGTAGAGTAGTCAACCATTCATCAGTCACTAAGGACTGATATTCTTGTTGTTTTATCTAATCAGACTCAGGAAAGGGAATTACTCCCAACTTCTCCCTGAGATACTCAAAAGTATCTTTTGATAGAGGCTTTGTGAAAATATCTGCCAACTGTTCTTTGGTGCTCACATAGTCCAATTTTACTTCATTATCTACAACTATTTCTCTAAGAAAATGGTATTTAATCTCAATGTGCTTTGTCTTTGCGTGCATCACAGGGTTTTTGGACATGTTGATGGTACTAGTGTTATCACAGTGAATAACAATAGGATAATCAACCTGTATACCCAAATCTTTAACCATCTACTTGATCCAAACCATTGTTGAACAATTCAATGTTGCTGCAACATATTTAGCTTTTGCTGTCGACTGAGAGATACAATTCTACTTCTTGCTTACCCAACAAACCAACCTATATCCAAGAAATATTGCTCCTCTAGAAGTACTCTTCCTATCATCAAGACAAACTGCCCAATCTGCATCTATATATACATGACGTTGTACATTCTCTGATTTAGGATACCATAAACCATAGTCTATAGTTCCCTTTAGATATTTGAATATTCTCTTTATTTCCATTAGGTGATTCTATTTTGGTTTAGCTACAAATCTACCAATAATGCCAATTGCATTAGATATGTCTGGTCTAGATTGAGTAAGATATATAAGTTTTCCAATCATAGACTTATACAATGTCTTGTCAACTACTGCGGAATCATCTTCTTTAGAAAGCTTGCTTCCTGTTATCATAGGAGTGCATACTGGCTTACAGTCTTCCATCTTGAAAGTCTTCAATATTTCCTTCACATATTTGGACTGATTTATAAATATTCCTTTATCTTTATGCTTTACATTCAATCCCAAAAAGTATTTTATAGGACCAATCATGCTCATTTCAAATTCATTCTGCATTTCTTTTGCAAATTCTGCACTAAGCTTGTCATTACCTCCAAAGATAATGTCATCAAAAAATATGGCAACAAGTAATAATCCATTAGGTGTCTCTCTTATGAATAGGTTACAATCTGTTGCTCCTTTCTTAAATCCAATCTTGGCAAGATAACTATCTAGTCTCTCATACCAAGCTCTTGGGGCATGTTTAAGTCCATAGAGTGCTTTCTTCAATCTGCATACCATGTCTGGTTTATCTGATAGATTAAATCCTTTAGGCTATTCTATGTAGACTTCTTCCTTCAAGTCACCATTTAGAAAGGCTGATTTGACATCCATTTGATATACTTTGAAGTCTTTGAATGTTGCATAGGCCAAGAATAACTTGATGGCTTCTAATCTGCTCACAGGGGAAAATGTGTCAGTGTAATCTATCCCTTCCC
>MU223987.1:1083107-1132955 GCA_018584345.1 Thuja plicata | reverse complement strand
TACTTCCATATTGTGTATGCCTTGTCTACTTTCTTGATCTCAAAAAATTCACTGTCAGATAGTGCACTTATAAGGGCTTCTTTGGCAACTGCATTAGCTGTGAATGTATCCTTTTGTTTACTAGTAGAATCATCTCTTGATAGGTATTTTAGAGAGGGAATAACAACTTCTTGTGTGGCTATCTCAAAGATGTCAAAACCAACACACTGTTGATGTGTTATCATTTTGTTCTTCCAATCCAGATAATTTTCTCCATCGAACTCAGGACTTTCTTTTCTAAAGTATGCCATTTGATCTGCCTTAAGTTTTTAGGCTTTCTCTTCAAGGCACTTGGCTTTGATACCAATTGTTAGAATAGTCCCAAAGGATAACTAAGAGGGAGCGGGGGGGGGGGTGAATCAATTATTAGCTAATTAAATTCTTTTTTTTCTATTAACTTCAGAATACAATAAAGTAAATGCACATTCAGATAACACAATAGACAACCCCACAATTTGGTTACGGGGAAACCAAATGGTAAAAACCCCAGTGGGAATTAGCACCCACAATAAACTATACTTGTTTATAATAATCTCTGTTAGAAGATCTTACAACCCTGATAGGAGTTGTTCTTTACAATGCAATAAGTATAGTGACCTGGTTAAGGGTCTGACCCTATTAGGAGTCTTTTACAAATAACCCAGTTAAGGGTGAGGACTCACTGTCCGAAAGCTCACTGCTTCAATGGTGAAGGCTACAACCTTCTGTAGAATAGATATGCACTATATCTAATGATGAACTATAGAGTAGACCTGCTATCTTGATCAATTCCAGTGTATTGTAATCTTTCACTTCTTCTTCACATAGATCTTTGATGAATGAATCACAACTGATATTCTGCTCTGTACATTTTTTGTCTCTCTTCATATCATTCACACTTAGCATTTCACAAATGAACTACCATAAGTATCTTTCTCAAAGTATGAGATCATGGGACCTGTTAAGCAACTCTTCATAATATCCTTGTTGGCTTAACTAACCACACAAGCATAATTACAACTGTGCAATATAAACTGAATAGACGCGACGCTTCACTAAGTCGGCCTCACCAAATTAACTCTAACTTTGTAATCTTGTTGAAACATGTTTGGCACCTTTAGATAACTATCTTCAACTCATAACTAAACTTCAATGTACACATGCATATCTCAAAGATAGGCACAACTCAAGAAACAATGCAATACGTCAGCCTGTACAGACAACCTCCAGAAACTGTAACTGTTGTCTAACAGAATTAAACAACACAACTGAAACTTCATATATGAGTATGTGTGTATGAAAAAAACATAAACAACATGTCTACAACATGAATATAACCGCACAAGGCTTGATAACATTATTCTGATAAGTACATACAGAACACTGCTGTATATTATATGTTGTCATCAATGACAAACATACGATCAACTAGCTGCCAGAAGTAAATCTCCAACATTAACTAGCATCAATAATAACCTATCCATTGCTTCATGAAAATAAGAAATATAACATCTAGGGAATCAAATAATAACATAACCATTGTTTCATGAAAAAAAGAAATAACATCTAGGGAATCAAATCAAACATAACCATTGTTTCATGAAAATAAGAAATATAGCATCTAGGGAATTAAATCAAACATAATCATTGTTTCAATAGACAAGAGGTATGTGACACTGATGGGTGGCTATTGGGCCACTAGAGAATTTTTTGTGGGATTTATTGGGCCAATTACTAATCATGGTACGAGTGTACCTCCACAAGATGTTTTCCATAGTAGTGGTACTAGACCTTTGTGTCACATGGCGAGAAAATAATTTGTCACTCTCTACATCCACTTGATCACATTTATCGTATGTCACTACCTCATTCTATTCCAACAAAGTTACATCAATTATGTTCCTTCCCATTTACTAAGCTAGAGTGACACACAAATTTCAAGTATTTGTTCATTGAATGCAATAGACCCTCACACATCATGCTCACTTTCACCATGTTTCTACAAGACTCTTATGGAGTATTCATTAGGTTAGACATATAATATGTTCATATCAACTCTTTGATACTCATATTGAGTACAAATACATGTTTGGCTCTACTCATGAGCTCCCACTTAGCTTTTTGATCCTTCAAATTGGGTTTTGTTGATGAGACTTTGTGACGGTCTTGCCAACAGGGGAGAGAGTTGTCACCAGGTACCAGAGTACCGACCAACTTTGCTTGAAGAGGTCTAATGAAGAGTGGGATCTCCTAGCCTCCAATCACCTGGTAGTTGGGTCACGATGATGCAGGGGTAGCTGAGTTGAAAAAGTAACTATTTGTATTGAGGGGGTAGTTGGTTTTTAACTTATCCACCTTCTGAAAACTTTGAAAGATAAAGGGATTTCCTGCAAGCACGCATGATTCGATAAAGAAATATAAAAAGGTCAGGTCAGAGTTAGAATAATTATCTATATATAGTCATATAATAAGTTCCCAAAAACATCAAAAAATCTCTAGATAAAAGAACTAACAACAAATACCAAGTGCATATATGATTTTCAACTAGACATACATCAGTAGCAGAGTAAAGTATTTTATCAAATCAATAAAGAACTAGAATAAAGGACGTAAGGAAACATACAACATGAAAGTATTTGCAAACTCTAGAATCAGAAACAACACAAAGTGTGGTGCTAAGAGAGGTTTATCAATTATTTATTAACTTTGTAATTTCAGCATCACTGGTGATTACATTCATGGCTCTTGGGTAATATTAATCTACTGAAATCTTGAACAAAGTAACTAAAACTTAAGAGCATCTATAGTAACTTCCTATGGAAATCAAAATCATCAATTTGCCAACCCTTGGAATGGCGTCAGAATTATTATTTATAGATATATTATCTACATCGAGACCTTAACCTATACAACCTACTTACATTAAATTATAATATTCACAACTGGTACTACTTGCATTGTCATGATCACCTTTTTGGAACTCCAACAGTTTGGATACATTTTGGAGCGACTACACTAAAAATTTTCCTAAGTGTAAGTTGTTGCCCTAAAAATCTTTTGTGAAAGGCCAAAGTTTGGATATAGGTAGCAAGTGACCTGATGTTTTTCATGAGATACTACTTCGAGAGTGGATTTAAAACCTTTCACTTAGCAAATGTAATGGGTTTCAACTATTGGTTTTCAATTTTGACATGTTTTGGAGGTAGTCATTTGGAGGTGTTTGCCCAGATCTGCACTTTGCACTCGTTTAGATTTTCCTAAGTGTCCCACTTTAGAGGTTTGTATCATGAGCCTAGTGGATGGGAATGATATTATGGAGTGTTCTAGGATGTTTTAGACATGAAATTAAACCTCCATTCCTATTTTCAGATCCCTTTGAAGTCGGATGACAAGTTTTCCAAGGCCATTCTATTTGCAATTAATTTTGTTTTCCTGAGTGTCAAATGCAGAATTACTAAGTTCTGTACTTTGAGGTCCCACCATTTGTGCCCAGTTAAATATATTGAAGAATTGACTTATTCCCTAAATTATAAACATGAAAGTGTACTTCTTTGAAGAGTTTCACACTTTGGTCAATCCCTTTGATCACTTTGCCTCACCAATTCTAATTCCAGTTTCTGAATTTTCTACTGTGTTTAAATTCAGAAAAGTTGTAAAGTGCTGACTTTACAGATTAGTGTCGATTGATTAGTTAATCATCAAAGTGAGCTAATTGAGGTTATGCATTCTGTGTGTGAGAGTCAATCTATGTTCTAGGTATTAGACTATAATATTCTCTTTTGATTGTTTTATGAAATCAAAACTAAAAGTGTTTTATGCAGATTAACAGTGCTAGGCAGAATTACATTTACAAAACAGTCATCTTTAGAGGACTGAAATTTTTTATCAGATTGTGGTATAGGAATGGAAATTTTGTCCTTGTTCTCTTTCTATCTAAATGTTTTCCCTGGATCAGTGGTTAGGCCTCAAGGCATGAGTTTATATTTTTGCAAAGGCTAGTCCTAATGTAGTTTCTGCTGATTTCCAGTTTGCACTATGAGAAGTTTTCCAAGGAGTCATATGTGTGCAGATTAGGTAATACCTACCTAAGTGATGTGGATCTCAAAGAAGAAGGAGGAATTAATCCTCATCAATTAGATTTAATCTTGGAAGAATCAAGAGTTGGGAGTTATAGAGTTGATTAAGTGATTAGATATATGTTTTGATTCCGCAAGAAAAAGCTCTAACAAATTGGCGACTCTACTAGGGATGAAAAGATTTTATTGAACTATTCAGAATGTCTCTGTGCTTTAAAAGTTAAATCAAAAATTTTAGATTGAGTTTTCCCATTTGAGTCACACTAACAAATTGGCGACTCTACTGGGGAACACCATCAAAGTTATAGAGTCGTTCTCTACAAAGAAATATTCCTCTTATTTTGTAAAGTGAGTCAAGTATGTTCTGTCTGTCATTGAAAGGTGTTTGAAAGTCCAAGTTCCTCAAAGGTATATTCATACTATCTCACAAAGTGGTGAGTGGTGACTCCGAGTTCTCTGATTCGCAACAATGTGCATGTTTGAAGAAATACTACTAAGAAGGTGGACTGGTAATGATAGAGGCAACAAATATTTAGGCTCTTATGACTAAGAATATAGTCAAGAGAGGATTTCATATGAGGACCTATCATAAAGGGATGCGTTGAGAGTTTTTTGGTTTTGAAGAAGGTCAGAGTGGGGTGAAGAGATCTCAGCTGATTCAAATTTGTCCTCTGCAAAGAGGTGGCAACTCTACCAAAGTTCTAGAAGGTGATTTGAAGGTGACTTCAGATCAAGTATTTTTGCAGCTACTCTAATACATCCAGGTATTTCTCAAAGTTATAAAACCTTTTCCTTATTAAGTGAATCTAAGCACTAAGAGAAGGAACAAGACATGGTAAGAGGTTCACATACTTCAAGGTTATAGTTGCATTTTTGCAAAATCAAGGGGAAGTATGTACTAAGTAAAATTGGAGGACATGGAGCATAGTGGTTATCATGACATGTCCAAATCAGGAGACCCTTTATTAAATCTTGAGCTTGTTCATGCTGAAATAGAAGTGTTAAGACAAAAGCTTCAAGAAAGGGTTATTTTGACGTTACAAGGAAATATGAGGAGATAACAGGGTGAATCTCAATTTGAATTTTACATAAGGTTTTCTTCTCAAATTAAGGAGTATATTAACCCTTTCTATCCTCGGGAGTTTGTTTGGGCTAATTTGTTTGTGAAACTTTGTTTTCCTGATTCAATTAATTTTCGAAGCTCTCAGAGGGTGGAATATATTTGGCATACCACGAAATGGATGGAACATGTTGAAAATATTTCATCTAAAGTTATACCTGAGGTTGAATCTAGTGATATTGAATTTGAAAATGTTGAGGATATTGAATATCAATCTAGTTATGTTGATGAGGCTTAGTCTAGTGATATTGAATCTAGCTATTATGATAATGATGCTGAGACCACTTATGCTGAAAGTGTTGATTATGATGCTTACAATGAGGTTTGTGACAAGAAAGATGATGAAGATGAATGCATAGCTGAAAATGTTCCTTTTGAGTTTGTAGACTTTTCTTTTTCTCAACATAACAATGCAGATTTCTTGTTTCACTTTGAAGATGTTTTGTGTGAACAACAAAATGATTATTACAATGTGGATGTAAATTTTTGTAGTGATTTCTTTGCATGAGATTATATGGTCCAAGAGGTCTCACTCCTTGTTTCCAACAAGGAAGAAATCTGCAACATCAAGCAAGAAGCCAATGAGGGTAAACAAGAACTCTAATTTCTGCTAAGCAGTGAGAAAATCTCAGAACTCTTAGCTGCTTATTTTCAAAGGTATGTATAAAAAATGACTGTAAAATTTCATTCCCCATGGATGTAAGTTTTGATAATGATGACAGTGATTC
The DNA here is from genome assembly GCA_018584345.1 of Thuja plicata. Lineage (NCBI taxonomy): Eukaryota > Viridiplantae > Streptophyta > Pinopsida > Cupressales > Cupressaceae > Thuja > Thuja plicata. The sequence continues at coordinate 1,127,013 of MU223987.1, read as the reverse complement.
ACTTCATAGTGAACAAATTTTAGAGTTTTTGTCTTGTGAGTATCTCAATTATTCAGGAAGGGATAGCTCTAAACCATCATGCCCAACACACATTGATTTTTATAAAGAATATGAGTCAGTAGGTCCTAATTTTGACATGTGTGTTACTGATTCTCCTTGTAATCCCATTTCACTAGGCTACAACAAAATTAAATATCATATATTAGATGATGAAAGCATTAGTGTTGTCTCAAATTCAAGGGGTGAAGATTTTCCTGATATAATGTTGAGTACTCATTGGGATAGTTGTGTAGATTTTAAATCTTTTGCTTATTCTGAATCTTCCATTAAACCATTAAAGGATGGTCTTTCAGTTACTCAAGTTATGTATGTTTACAATGAGTGTATTGATGTTTTCCCTCCCACCCACTAGCATGTTTTGGGTTTGTATGATGATGAAAATTTATAGGAAAGTACTAGAGAGAATTATGTTATTGATATTCAAACCAATGTTATGATGCAAGATGGTCTCTCCACTGAAGAGGAGAATAGAGATCATGGCATGAATCTTTATCAAGATGATGGTTTTGAACATGGTTGTTATTCAAACATTGATATTTCTCCTCTTGCAGAAAATATATTCAATAATGATGATTCCAGCAACTTGGCAAAACAAAGTGTTTTTCTCAGCTGGATGGTGATTATCAAAGATGTGGCAATAAACTAGGCATTGCTGATTATTGCATTGGATCTTAGTTTTTTCTAACTAATGAATGCATCATGCATATGCCATATTATTTTCAAGATCTATATGATTTCCATTTTAGCTCTAAAATGGACTATGCTGATATTTTTTGTGTTGAGCAAATGGAAAGTGGCAGTGTTTTTGATGTGACACATGCAAGTAATAATTTTAGTTTGCCTCTGATCTATGAAGATGAAAACCAGGTGTATGACAGAGGTAAGAACTATTTTTAGTTTTGGGGCTTTGGGCCTTTTGTAAATATTTTCATGCTTGTACAATTCCTTTCCTTTCCCTTCACTTGTGTGGTGTGTTTGCTTTCAATAAAGGGTTCCTTGTTTTTTGAAAAGTGAAGAGAAAAGAGAAGAGGGAAAGAGAATAAAATATGATTTGAATTTTTGGACTGGTCTGCTTTAACCATGAGATTCTAAAGTTCTCTGCATGCCCACATGGGGCAAGCATCCTTAGTCAAAGCCACTATTGGAACTCCAATAGTTTGAATACATTTTGGAGCAACTACACTAAAAATTTCCCCAAGTGTAAGTTGCTGCCCTAAAAATATTTTGTGAAAGGCCAAAGTTTGGATACAGGTAGCAAGTGACCTAATGTTTTTCATGAGATACTACTTGGAGAGTGGGTTTAACACCTTTCATTCAGAAAATGTAATGGGTTTCATCTATTGGTTTTCAGTTTTGACATGTTTTGGAGGTAGTCATTTGGAGGTGTTTTCCCAGATCTGCACTTTGCACTCGTTTAGATTTTCCTAAGTGTCCCACTTCAGAGGTTTGTATCCTGAGCCAAGTGGATAGGCATGACATTATGGAGTGTTCCAGGATGTTGTAGACATGAAAGTAAACCTCCATGCCTATTTGCAGATCCCTGTGAAGTTGGATGACAAGTTTTCCAAGGCCATTCTATTTGCAATTAATTCTGATTTCCTAAGTGTCAAATGCAGAATTACTAAGTTTCATACTTTGAGGTCCCACCATTTGTGCCCAGTTAAAGATATTGAAGAATTGACTTATTCCCTACATTATAAACATGAAAGTGTACTTCTCTGAAGAGTTTCAAACTTTTGTCAATCCATTTGATCACTTTGCCTCAAACAATCCCAATGATTAATAGAACTCTCGAGATGATCGTTGGCATCCCTGACCTTCACTTTCAATTTTGAAGCCACCTTGGTGGAATTATGGGATTTAAGAACCATTTGGGAGAGTTGCACCATTATGGTGATATCAAAATCTTTGGAGGGTTGGAATTGTGCCTTGGCCATTTCATCAAACTTGCTGAGTATATTATCAAAAGAAGTATAAATTCTGGGGCTAAACGGATCAGCTAAAGTATTTTCCTTAATAGATGAAGAATACTGGTCTAGTGGGGTCCAGACATAGATGGCCCAGGTGTTATAGTAGCAAGGGGTTGTGTCAACTATGTCAGGAGCCCAAGAAGATTTGTGTTCATGGTTTTCAGCTCCTTCACTCTCTGAGACTGCTTCTCATATCGAGCATGAATAGCCCGACTTGCCTCATTTAAGAGATCTAAATCTTCTTTCTAATCCATTCTCCCCAGAGGAACCTCTGTGATTATATAATCTTTAGCAGCTACCTCAAATTCATCTTTGCCTACTGGTGGGGTTATTATTACTACCACCATGTTTTCATTTGGATCCCTCCGAGTGTTATAGAGGGTGCGAGCCCTTTTAGGCTTCTTCAATGCCTAGCCTTTTACCAACATATCAGCTAGTGACAATGGGGCCACTACCATCATCAGAGCCTTTATTCTCTAAGACTCTACTAACCATTATGGAGGTCCTACTGACCCACCCATTACCATCCTAAAACTTGAAGTATCCTTGAGTTTTTTCTCAGGCTCTCCCACTGACACATCCTTATCAATACTATCGAGATCATCACCTACACTTCCTTTGTCCTTCTCTATATTATCCCCTGAGACATTCTCCATTGGTGGGAAAAAGGGTGGTGGTTGTTGAGGTGGCTCGTTCAGATCTACGTGTTGAAGTGTTGTGATGGCTTGATCTATTTGTGTATCTTGGAGCAGTGATTGGCCTTGGCATCCTGTTGGGATTTGGAGCATGGCGTCCAGGGGTATGATTGTTCTTGTAGGTATGGTTTCCCATTTTTCCAGTAATTGATCCTCATCACACTTATCTTCTTTTTCATTTTCTTCTGCTATTTTTCTCCTGGCCTCTTCCTGCCGGAGTTCATCTTCTTTTTCTTGGGCCATCCTCTGGGCCTCTTCTCTTTTCTCTTCATATGTGGAAACATCAACTTCTTGTCTCACTATTTCTTCTTCTGTCTTCTCCACCATTTTGTGTAGACCTCCCAAATCTTCATTTTGGAAGAAGTCATCGTCGTCAATCTAAGAGATCTCTAGGGGATCTTCCAAAGGGTTTTCCTTGTCAACAAAGGAGGACAGAACTTCGACCTCAGGTGTGCTCATAGATTCAAGGCTCAGGTCTCTGTTCCATGGGTTCCTATCTACTTTCTGCTTCTTTCTCTTTTGCAGTGGCACTCTGGCGATCATGACTATTGCTGCTTCTTTAGGTTCCTCATTGGTAGACATGCCGAGTAGGGTGGCTAGAGAGGGGGATGCACTTGATGGGGGACATGAAGCTACCAGAGTGGTTCTGATAGTCAATGTTACCCTGGAGTTCGCTACATCTAGCAACTTATGGGATTCCTCCAATTTTTTATTTAAGTGCCTCTTTAGGGGGGGAAAAATGGGGTCTAGGGCCTAAGGTGGTGCACATACTTTCTATTTTCCTTGGGCTCTGGATTGTTCCACCACCCAGGAGCCTGATCCTGATGCCTCCAAAATTTTTTTGTCCAATCAGAAACTCTTTGGGTAAGCCTTCATGAAATATGCGTGGCTGCATTCAATTATGGTCTTAAAATGGACTCCATGCTCAAAAATTTAGGAGTATCCCAATCTACTAGAGGGAGGTCCATCTTGTCAATACTTGTTTCTTTATACTCGGGGTCTTCAAGTGACTCGTTATCAGAGAAAGTTCGTGGGAAGGTCTGAAGATTGAGATGTTCCATATTTCCCTTCAACATCCTAGAGTAATGTTAGTTCCAAACATCAAAACCATCTTGGTAATTTTCCCAAAAATATTCTATATGTGGCTCATGGGGGTTGGTTTCCTGAGTCATTGCCTTCACCAATCATCTATGGAGATTATAATCTTGGTGGATGAGTGAAAAAATAGCTAAGCCCAGGCTACTTAGCTCATTCTCTACTTCTCAAGCCACAGCAAGGGAGCAGGTGTATTTACCACACATAAACGGGAAGGAGATGGAAGTGATCTTCTTGGTGGGAAACAAAGCATGCACCTCTAGGATCTATCTGCAAAATTCTAATAAAATGATTTTGTTCTCGCAGTGTTTGGGCAATAGATTTGGGTGCCTAGAAAACCTAGATACCTAAATGTATGTATGTTGTGTGAACTGGATGAAATAACATCCCCACAAATTTACCAAGGCCATGGCCTCCAAGGAAATTTTTAACCCCACATCATTGGTGAGCGCCTTAATCCCATGGAAAATAAAGGCGTCATTGACTCTACAAAAATTGGGAAAAATTTCATCCCTCTACATCTGGGGAAAGTGATCCCATTGGGAAAACTCCAGGGCATGGGGTTCCCTAACTATCCTACACAAAATAATAATTATGACCTAGATAGGTTCCCTAAAGTTAGAGTGAGGGATATCCATTTGGATCTTATTATAGTCCGGAAGCAAGCTTTTCAACCATTTTGAATTGAGGTGGCGATGGGCTGCATCACCTACCTCTAAAAATTGATATACTGAGGTTGCCCGAGTAAGAACAATAGAATTTGAGAAGAGAAAGATACACCACCCTGTGGTGGTGGTATCATGGTCGAGGGAGATGATGGGCATCGTGTAACCCCAGGGGTTGGGCGAGACTAGCACATTAGCCACAGTGGCCATATTGTAAGATTTGACTAGGAGCACTATTAGCTCCAGTGCTTGCACTGAGTAAGGGAAACCAACCGCTTGAATGATTCTGGATGCCGCTAAGTTGACTGAAATAGAGTCATTGGCCTGTCATTGTTGGTGGATTACCTAGATAAGGCCCTTCAATTCAGCCCAGGTACAAACATCTATGTTTGTGACCTCTTTCAAAGTAGACTCAATTTGGAATCTCAGAATCATCCCACCTTTCTTATATTTAAGAGTCAATGGGAGATTCTCTAATGCCTTTTCTACTTTAGACTTTTTGGTAGTACTTGTTGAGATGATTGGAGGCTCGAGACTCCTAGGAGGCGATCTAGCTGAAGCCATTTTTTATTTTTTTTTGACCTGTACCTACAAAACTGGATAACCATCAATATATAAACATTATAAGCAAGGATTCTGAGTTCCAAAACTTTGGGCGTGATTCTTACTTTCCAATGTGAAACATAAAATGTTAGTTATCTATGAAAATACCCAAGAACTATATCTGAGACAAGAAAGCCACAAACATGTAAGATTGGCTCATGCCTCCAAAAGACTAAAAATGGTGACTACACAACAAACACGGTGGGTGTGCTTGGGATAGCCAGGACATCCAGAGGTTGATATTCCAAAAAGAAGGCAAACGTCAGTGATGGGAAAGGTAACCTCCATGCATAATGATCACGCTATCATACTTTGATATGTGTACACCCACTAAGGCTGAGTAATAACAATCAATTAACATATGTTCTAGCATGAGTGGCATGAATGTCACTTGGGACAAATTTTAAATGTTCACATGTGGGAATTAATGCTATTAAGATGGAAATAATAGAGGAGAGAGAAAATTCCAAAAATGAACCATCGAGATAGAAAGATTGGTGTTGCAACTAACCTAGTTTTTGGGCTTCAATAAGAAGGATGTGTTAGCCAGAATAACATAGGGCTAATGAGTTATTAGATAAGCAGGGTCATGAGACCTCACAAAGCAATTTTCTAAGAGACAAATCTTACGAGTCTACCTCTAAGCGACCCACACTACAAGTGACTTGCAAAACCACATAGTTTCCATAGGGTAGCAAAACAAAACTAGGCAACCACATAATGTACAATTTTTACAGGAATAACCAGAACACTAATTACAAAATATATAAAATTTACACAACTCGCAACTTATAGTCTTTAGAGAGCTATAAAAATTTACAGTAGAGCGTGGAACCAACTATTTACAACCTATGTACACTATAAATACAAACATCCTCTCCTCGAGCAGGACCAGCCACAAAGAGAAGGAGGACCAACAACCAGACCCCAAAAATGCAACATGCCCAACAAAGGGCTAGGCCTGGATGACACAAGCAAAACAAGAAACAACGAGAAAGAAAAGATAAAAGAACAAGTAGAACAAAGAAAAAAAACCATAAAAAAAAACAAGTCAAAGGAACAAAGCCAAAGAGGGCCTACCTAAGAACAAAAAATGCTAGGAAGGGAAGCTTGACCACCATTCACTCTGTCAGTAAATCACTATGGAGACCTTGAACACACTTATTTTACTACCTTAGCCTAGGAAACACTCTACTTTACTTCTCAGACAATTCACTTGGAGGTAATTTTCTCACGATAAATGTAAAATGACACAGTAAGAAACCTTTTATAATGCCTAAAGAGAGAACATTAATTACTAATTACCATTCCGCAAAAAAGGCAAACTGCCAAAGTCCAAACTCTAGGACATCTGGCAATCGCCCCCTTCCAAAGAGAAAGGAAATAACACCACAGGACCCTGAGGTTTGGGAACTACTGGCTTCTGGGAGACAACACTCTTGGATCCAGATCCTGAAGAAAACAAGAAGGAAGACCAAAAGACAAAGAAAATACAACGAACTAAAAGAAAGGAAAAGAAAAAGAGAGGAGGACCCAACATTTTGCCAAAAAAATGTAGGGATGGGTATGCATGGCATAACAAATGGCGACTCACTAAGATAAATGCCTTGTGCATTTGAGAACTCCAGGATATGCACCTAGAAACTAGTATCTTATCATCACCATAGGTACCCTTTTTAGTACAGTTTGGCATGCTGGATAACCTAACTCACCAAAATCTGAAATGTTCACCTTCATCTTGTTGTGAAGTGTGTGCTTTGGGAAGGGGACACAATAGATAAATTCAGGGAGAAACAGACAAACCGCACTAACTCAACAAGACCAGTGTCATTATAAATCTTGTGCAACCTCAGGTTCTGGGGTTTTTCTTTCTCTCATATTTTATTTCCTTTTTTTGAAGATGGTGAATGTGGTACTTCTTTCACCAGAGTCTTCAATATTAGCTTGTTACTGCGGTGATACTTCTTTCACCTTGCCATCCATTTTTCTTTTTTGAGTGAGATTCTCCCATTCCAGGATACCTTTTAATGTTCTTGACCCAATCTACTAAGAGTGTATCTTATCTATCCTCAAAATTAATTCCCTTTGGGGTCCTTACCTTCATTCATACTATTGACTAAATCAGATTCTTAGTTTAACTGGTGCCAAGTATAAACAATATCCGAACTCGATGAAGACTATCCACTACCTTTAACCACATGTCTAAGAATTTCCTCGGATGAGGATAGGATCAAATCTTGTTTAAGTGATAGATTTAGGACCACCAAAATGCATAAGGAAAATCTCCCAAAGATTTTATTTTTATGTGAAGCATTGCCTCCTAACAAAGGATGACAAAATGTTGTGGTATAGGACAAAATGACGCAAAAAGAAAAGAAACAAACCCAAAACAACACACAAGTGAAAAAAATTGGGACTATTTACAAGAGAGGCACACCAACCAGGAGTGCTAGGGCTACTTATAGTCTGCATATACATATAGTACAACTTATGAGAGGGAGGAACTCCACCCTTACCTTATTCAAAATATTGTTTGAGGAACTGTCTGTTGATGGGAAATGGGACAACTTCTCATGTTAAAGAGATAAGGCAATGGGTGTTGGCTCCATAGATCTTGGATATTTGATATGGTCCAAGCCAGAGCCTCTAGAATTTAGTATTATTTCCTTTCTTTTCCTGGGCTTTGTCCCACAAGAGGACTAAGTCAGAAGTCTGAAAAGCCTTATATTGGGCTCTTTTGTCAAACCAACATTCGACCATTGCTTGGTGCCTTGTGAAGTGTTCAAGTGCACCATCTCTTTGTTCTTCTAATCATATCAAATTGAGGAGGTGATCTTCCACAATATTATATTAAGTGTTGAATTCTTGCATGAACTGTAAGCTTGGGATATGTAGGTTTAATGGGAATACCATATTTTGTCCATAAACCAAGTAGAATGGAGAAGTTTCCAAGGCATCCTTAATTCGAATACGATCTTCCCAGAGAGTGAATCTAAGATTTTAGTGCCAATCTAAAGGATTCTTCTCAATTAGGTGTTTGATTACGTCTAAAAGTTTCTTATTAGTTGACTCTGCTACTCCATTAGCCTGTGGATAATAATTACTAGAAAACTTGAGGGTAATATTTCTATAGTAAGCCCACTCTAATAGATGGGTTAAGGAAAACACTAGACCATTATCACATACAAGTGTGAAAGACATCCTGAACCTGGTGACTATGTTTTCCTCGATGAAGCTAATTACCACATCCACCATGTTGTTTTTCCATGGTATGGCTTCAGACCACTAGGTGTAATAATCAGTAGAAGTCAAGATGTACAAGTGATTTGCAGATGAGTTGGGGTTTATTTCCTTGATAAAATCAAATTACCATTGGGAAAAATATCTAGCTTCAAAGACGGACTAGAGGGGCATTGTCGGGTTCCACTCTCGAGAGGCAACAGTTTCGTATGTGTGGAACTTCCTCACATGTGCATACACATATTTAAAAATATGAGGCCAATACTACTTGGCCTAGAGGATTTGGTGGGAAGTGACATCGGCTGACCCATGCCCAATTCCGAAATGACTAGGAAAGTCTTCTATCATTTTTGTGGCTTGTTCCTGATCAAGACATCAAAGGTAAATACCTTCATAGTTTCTACAAAAAAGTATCCCATTCTTGATTATAAAGTGTGCACTTTTAAACTAAAGTGCCCAACATTTTTTGGGAAGGATCCCTTTGAGGAACTATTTATTCAATAGGAGGTATACCAATTCGGCATACCAAGGGTCTTGGGTAAGGAACTATACCATATAAGTTTGACATTCAAAGTGTGAGCTAGATTCAACCATGTCTTTGCACAATCCCTGGCCCTGGACCAATTTCGTGGCTTGCATTTTGAGGTTGTATTCTTGGAGGATAGTCATCCACTTCCCCCAGAGTTCACCTAACTCACTTTGTAATAGTAAAGATTTCACAGCTTGATCATGAATAACAACGTTATCTTGCTATGGAGAATGTAGTGTCGAAACTTCATTACTACCTAGACAAGGGTGAATGCCTGCTTCTCAAGGGGTGAATACCACACTTTGTCATTCTTGAAAGGGGAGCTCATGAAAGTGATGGGTTTTTCTTCCCCTTTGACCTTTTGGGTCAATACTGTGGCAAAAGAGTGGGTGGAGGAAAAATAGTGTATATAAAAGGAGAGGTAATAGTCTAGACTTTCAAAGATTGGGGCCTCTATAATAGGATACTTTATTTGGGTGAATGCTTTCTTTGCATCTGGGGATCCACTCAATTTTTACATTCTTTATCATCATGTTGTGATGTAGAGGGTTTAGGGTTCTAGTGGTTTCTTTCCCCAAAGTGCTCCTAATCTCTTCTAACCATCCAATGGTTACTTCTCCTTGTGTTCTTCTCCAATGTGGATCTCCAAGACCCTCACTATCAACTTCTCATCCAAGGTATAGTTGAATTTTAGAACACTCCAATACTCCTAGGTCCAACTAGTCCAACTAGCTCTTCAATTACCTAGGCTTCTTCACTAGATTTTCCCCTAGAATCCAAAACCCTTTCTTAGGATCTTCCCATACATCCCCTTAGATACTTGTCTATGTTATTTGACCATTCAAAGTTCTTTAGAACCCTTTCCCACACTTCTGGATACTTTACCAATCCATTTGGTATCAAATTCACTAGGAGGCCTAATTGGCTTGTTTCCTAGTAGGTCAAATTTCACTATTTTTGGGCTTAAGCTCTCAAATCCTCCAAAAAAACCCATAGAAGACCTTGAAAATATTCAAGGTGTCCATCAATGGATCCAAAATCCTAGCTTTTGGATGCACCCACAACCCTAGTTTCCACCAGGCCCTAGTTTTTAGCCTATTAATTAGGCCTCTGGACCAGTCTTGTCCAATTGCTGCCAAATTGGTCTTCAAGATTTGTTTCACCTCCTCCCACCTTTTAATCCTTCAAGGAGACTCTTTAAGGCTTCTGTAAATTCCACTAATGCTTTTCCCCAAGATCATGGGTGCTCGAACCAAATCCAACTTCACCCTGTCCAGGCTCACCTGTTCCTAACAGTCAGCTATAGGGCTTCACTCTTGGTCTAGAAAATTCATTGCAACAACAAAAATGAAAAAAAAAAAATTCTTTAAAGACTCTAACCCTCCATTCCCTATGGTTTTAGCCATTTTCACCGGTGGATGCTTAGGTTAGAGCCATTTTTGGCATTGTGACTCTGCAAATGGGAATTACAGACCAGTGACCTTAAATCTACTGTAACTCTCTACTCTTATAACTTCAAAGAAAACTAAAGTATGAAAAAGAAATCTATCTTGAAACAATACACCCCCATGGGGTCCTATCTCCTCTCCCAATCTGTACACATCCATACAAAATGTAGAAAGCACTGTGAATTACAAGAATACAGTCAAAAGCATCCTTACAAAAGTACACAAAACAAGTTTTGCAATCCAAAAATTCATTAAACTCTCAAAATTATCAAATCCATGCCCATATACCGAGCATGAGTGGTTACAACCTCTCTAACTTCATTTTGCAACTTCTTGTTAAGAAGTTACAAAACTTGCTCGAGCAACTTTTTGCATCTTATGCAATTTGACTCTTCTTGTCAACTCGATGGTTGTGGTTGACTTCTATTACCCTAGTTAGGAAATTTAGGGTCCTAAGACACACACTAAACCCAAACTACACAAAATAGCACTTTTTCCATTTTTAGGCCAAATTGACCACAACATCATTTATGAGCTCATTTGGCTCTTACATACATGGAGATGAACCAAATTGGACCCAACCTAGTGTACCTTATTATCACTCACACCAACCACCTAACCTAACCCTAAAACACACCATACACACCAAAAACGGAGGTTCTTTGCACCATACTCCCCTGGGACAAAGAACTAAAGTCCCTTGAGTTAGGAAGTCTTCAATGGTGACCCCATGCTTTAGAATGTCTGCCTCTGTCATCCAAGTGGCCTCAGTTTCAGGTAGTCCCTGCCACTTGATGAGGTACTCCTTGTAGGTACCCTTCCTGGTCTTCTTGAGAACCTTAGAATCCAGTATACTATCCAATTGCAGTAGGATTGGGGTAGGCAAGTCTTTTACCCAATCATCATCTCCTAAATCTGTAAGAGTGGTTTGACATGTGTCTAGAGATGGTCCCTTATAGGGATACAAGTCACATACATTAAATATTGCTGAAATGTCCAACTCAGGAGGCAATTCTACTTCATATGCATTCTTTCCATACTTGTGCAATATCTTCAAGGGTCCTATCTTCTTCATGAGTAACTTGGTAGGCTGTCCCTTGGGTAGTCTTTCCTTTCTGAGGTAAGAAAGTACTAAGTCCCCCACCTTGAGCTTCAAATCCCTTCTTGTCTGATCTTCCTTGGACTTATACTTCACTTGCTTTTGTAGAGTCTTATTGACTTGATCATGAAGCTCCTTCATTTGTTTTGCAAGTGACTCCCCCTGGGCACTCCTTTTGTCCTTCAAAACGAGATCCCTCAACTCCAAGATCCCTCTAGGATTGACCCCATATACTATCTCAAAGGGGCTTTTACCAGTGCTCCTATTAATGGAGTTATTATAGGCAAATTATGCTTGCCCTATGATGTGATCCCATGACTATCCATGTTGCTTAGTCAAGCATCTTAGCAAGTTCCCAAGTGACCTATTTACTACCTTCATTTGCCCATCTAACTATGGATGGTAGGCTACAGAGAAAGACAAGTTTGTACCTAGCATCTTCCAAAGGGTCCTCCAAAAGTGACCCACAAACTTACTATCTCTGTCACTTACTATGTTCAGTGGCAATCCATGGATCCTTACAATGTCTCTGAAGAATAGACCTGTAATTTGGGAAGCATCATTGGTTTGCTTACATGGAATGAAGTGATCTATTTTTCTAAAATGTTCCACCACAACAAACACACTATCATGACCCCTTGTTGTCTTTGGTAACCCCAAAACAAAGTCCATACTTAGGCACTCCCAAGGCCTTTGGGGTATGTATAGGGGTTGATACAATCCACTGTTTCTACTTTGTCCTTTTTCCCTCTGATAGATCTGACATTTCTCTATAAATTTCCTAACATCTAACTGTAACTTAGGCCAATAGTAATGCCTATTCACTTGCTCTAGTGTTTTATCCACTCCAAAGTGGCCTCCCAAGTTTCCTTGGTGTTTCTCCTTCACAATGTTCTCCCTCATTGAACACTGAGGTATACACATGAGGTTTCCTTTAAAAAATAGTCCTTCCTACAACATAAACTCAGTGAATTCCACCTTGAACCCCTGTTGGAACTTTACACATTCCTCATATGCATCTTTGAAGTCATTATCCTCTTTGTAGAGGTCTTTCAAATCATTCATCCCCACACTCTACAATTGTATCTCCTGTATAGTTAATACTCTTTGGATAAGAGCATCTACAACCTTGTTTCTAACCCCTTTCTTATGTTTGATGACAAATGTGTATGCTTGCAGAGATTCTACCCACTTTAGGTGCATTTGATTCAATTTTTCTTGCCCATTCAAGAAACTCAGGGCATGGTTATCAGTGTAGACCACAAATTCCCTTGGTAGGAGATAGTGTCTCCATTTTTTAAGGGCTTGTACCATAGCATACAACTCCAAATCATAGGTGGAGTAATTTGTTTTGGCCTCATTTAACTTCTCTGAGAAGAATGCCACAGGGTGTCCCTCTTGGCTTAACACTGCTCCAATGGCTAGCTTTCTAGCATCACACTCCACCATAAATAGCTGATTGAAATTGGGGAACCTAAGTGTAGGTAATTCTGCAATCCTCTTTTTCAACATTTCAAATCCTTGGTCTGCTGCTATAGTCCACTTAAACTGACATTTGATTCCTCCTTTGATAGTGTTGAGGATAGGGGCACATACATGAATGAAATTTCTTACAAATTTCCTATAGTAGGAGGCCAATCCATGAAAACTCCTAACATCCCCTATGGACCTAGGTGTAGGACATTCCAAAATTGACTTAACCTTATCAAGTTCCATCTTCATACATCCATTAGCAACCACAAAACCAAGATAGACTAATTCATTTTTCAGGAACTCACACTTTTCTTGATTGATCATCAACTTCTCTTGATGTAGCCTTCTCAAGACCATCTCCAAATGCTTCATATGATCCTCCTTGGACTTGCTAAATATCAAAATGTCATCAAGATATACTATTACAAACTTACCAATAAAATCTGCTAGCACTTCATTCATGAGCCTCATGAATGTGCTAGGTGCATTAGTTAGGCGAAAGGGAATTACTAGCCACTCATACAACCCTTCATTGGTCTTGAAGGCTATCTTCCACTCATCACCAGGCCTAACTCTAATCTAGTGATACCCTAACTTCAAATATACCTTGGAGAAATAACATGAACCTCCCAAATTGTCCATCAAATCCTCAATCCGAGGCATTGGGAATCTATAATCTTATTTATATCCATTAAGTCTGTATACATCCTCCATTTTCCATCCTTCTTAGGTGCAAGGATAGTTGGCACAACACAAGAACTCAAAATCTTCCTTATTAGTCCTTTCTCCAACAAATCTTGAATCTATTTTGCTATCTCAACATTTTGACTTGGTGTCATCTTATATGATGCCTTGTTTGGCAAATTTTCTCCAGGTATGAGGTCTATCTGATGAATCACATCCCTCATGGGTGGCAATGCACTTGGAAAACCATTACCCACTATTTCATGATACCTTTCCACCAATTCTTGCACCTTTGGTGGCATGTTGGCTTTCTCCTTGGTCTCTTCTTTTGGCTTCACTATCATTGCACAACAGACTCCTTTCTCCTTCTTCACAGCTTTAATAAAATCCTTTCCACTCAAGAGCATCACACTGGTTCCCACATGCTTCTCTTCATTAGGTTCCTGCAATGGATCCATCTGAAACTTCTTCCCTAGCTTGGTGATTACATAGTTGTTCTTTTCTCCATCATGAATAGCCTTCACATCATATTGCCATGGACATCCTAAAAGAAGATGACATGCATCCATGGACAATATGTCACATAGGACCTTGTCCTTATAATCACCTATTTCAAACTCCACCATGGTTTGTTCATCTACCACTATTTGTTGTCCCTTGTTTAACCATGAAACTTTATAGGGAGTGGTATGAGGTATCCTTCTATGTTTCAGTTTGTCCACCATATCTGTTGATACTATATTCTCAATGGATCCAGAGTCCACTATCACTTTGAAAATCTTTCCTTGAGACCTACAAGTTGTCTTAAGAAAATTATTTCTTTAAGGTGGCTCTATGGTATAGGTACTTTCAACAAAGTCCTTCTCAACATTAGATTCTCTCCATCCATTACTGGCCCTGCCTTGGAAATGGGAGAAGTGACACTTTGTGTATCATCTTCTTGTACCAACTGATTTCTTCTGTCTCCCATAGAAGATGAGGTAGCCTTTTTAGGACATCTACCCATTGTATGATCCACTTGCTTGCAATTATAACATCTGCCAGTGAAGACTGAATTAGATGTTCCTTGGGACTGAAATCTACCTCTTGGTGGTCCTCTTCCTATGTATCCCCCTCTGAACTGATTACCCCCATTTTTATCCATAGACTAATTCTCCTCTAGTCTATTTTGGCTTTTCCCTCTACCAAAATTACTCCTGCCTCTGAATCCTCTATTGTTGTTACCACCACTTCCTCTTTGATGGAAGTCATTCCTCCTTCTAGCCTTATCCTATGCTCTCAAGGATAACTGAAAACACTTGTGCATACTGTCAGGAGCCATCATACTAATTTCATCTTGTATCCCTTTTCTCAACCCATTAAGATACCCTGCTACCTTCTCCATTTATTCTTCTTGTCTTCTATCCCTTAGGCTCAATTTGTGGAACTCCTCCATGTAGGCACTTAATGTCATCTCCTTTTGTCTTAAATTTTGCAACTTTTGATACATTTGAATCTCATAGTCAGTAGGCAAGAATTGTGCCCTCAATCTGATCTTCATCCTCTCCCAAGAAGCTATCTTTTTCTTTCCATTTGTTACCCTATAATACCACTTCATGTTCCACCACACCAATGTAGATCCTTTGAGTCTAGCCTTGGCATAGCTGACCCTCTTCTCCTCTACCACTTCTTTATAGTCAAACTGATTGTCTATGGCCTCTAGCCAATCCAACAACTCTTCACCATTCAAGCTGCCACAGTAGTAAGGTATATGTTTTATACTATCTTTATTGATAGACTTGAAGGAATCCAAGAATACCTTTTGGTCTTTATCCATCTCCACTTCTTTTCCTTTAGACTCTCCTCATTGATTCTCAGTCTCTTCATCATCACTCTCATCTCCCCATTTAGTTACTTTGTTCTTACTCCTTGTTTTTGACACACTAGCCTTTTCCAAGAGGCCCTGAACCAATTCGACAATGGCATCTCTACTAATTTCCTTAGGAGGAATGCAATCAACCTCTTGAATCTCCTCCCCTTTAGACATACAAAAACTTCAAGAATTTATGGCTTTGATACCACTTTGATGCAGAGGGTTTAGGGTTCTAGTGATTTCTTTCCCCAAAGTGCTCCTAATCTCTTCTAACCATCCAATGGTTACTTATCCTTGTGTTCTTCTCCAATGTGGATCTCCAAGACCCTCACTATCAACTTCTCCTCCAAGGTATAGTTGATTTGTAGAAGACTCCAATACTCCTAAGTCCAACTAGCTCTTCAATTACCTAGGCTTCTTCACTAGATTTTCCCCTAGAATCCCAAACCCTTGCTTAGGCTCTTCCTATACATCCCCTTAGACTATTGTCTATGTTCTTATCCCATTCAAAGTTCTTTAGAACCCTTTCCCACACTTCTGGATACTTTACCAATCCAGTTGGTATCAAATTCCCTAGGAGGCCTAATTGGCTTGTTTCCCAGTAGGTCAAATTTCACTGTTTTTGGGCTTAAGCTCTCAAATCCTCCAAAAAACCCCATAGAAGACCTTGAAAATCTTCAAGGTATCCATAAACCCTATCAAAATCCAAAATAATAGCTTCTAGATGCACCCACAACCCTAGTTTCCACTAGGCCCTAGTTTTCAGCCTATTAGTTAGGCCTCTGGACCAGTCTTGACCAATTGCTACCAAATTGGTCTTCAAGCTTCGTTTCACCTCCTCCCACCTTTGGATCCTTCAAGGAGACTCTTTAGGGCTTCTGAAAATTCCACTAAGTCCTTTCCCCAAGATCATGGGTGCTCGAACCAAATCCAACTTCACCCTGTCTAGGCTCACCTATTCCTAACAGTCATCCATAGGGCTTCACTCTTGGTCTAGAAAATTCATTGAAAAAACAAAAAGATTATGTACAGACTCTAACTCTCCATCCCCTGTGGTTTTAGCCATTTCCATTGGTGGATGCTTAGGTTAGAACCATTGTTGGCACTGTGACTCTACAAATGGGAATTACAGACCAGTGACCTTAAATCTACTGTAACTCTCTACTCCTATAACTTCAAAGAAAACTAAAGTATGAAAAAAGAAATCTATCTTGAAACAATACACCCCATGGGGTCCGATCTCCTTTCCCAATCCATATACAGCCATACAGAATGCAGAAAGCATTGTGAATTACAAGAATATAGTCAAAAGAATCTGTACAAAAGTACACAAAACAAGTTCTGCAATCCAAAACTTCATTAACCTCTCAAAATCATCAAATCCATGCTCATATACCGAGCATGAGTGGTTACAACCTCTCTAACTTCATTTTGCAACTTCTTGTCAAGAAGTTGCAAAATTTGCTTGAGCAACTTTTTGCATCTTGTGCAATTTGAATCTTCTTGTCAACTTTATGGTTGTGGTTGACTTCTATGACCCTAGTTAGGAAATTTAGGGTTCTAAGACACACACTAAACCTAAACTACACAAAAATATCACTTTTTCCATTTTTAGCCAAATTGACCACAACATCCTTTATGAGCTCATTTGGCTCTTCCAAACATGGAGATAAACCAAATTAGACCCAACCAAGTGGACCTTATTGTCACTCACACCAAACACCTAACCTAACCCTAAAACACACCAAAAAGGGAGGTGCTCTGCACCATGTTGTTAAGCAGTTTGACAACCTTGGTAAACTTGATGATGAAACACCATACAAAATTGATTTTTCCAAAGAAAGACCACATTTCCTTTTTACTAACAAGAGTTTGAAAATTTAGCAATGCCTCTACTCTCTTAGGGTCAATAGATATACCCTCCTTGAAGATGATATTTCCTAACAGTTTCCCTTCTGAGACCCCAAATATGCATTTCTTGGGGTTAAGGGAATACCGAACTGGTGAAATCTCTCATAGATTTTGGCAAGGTGGACGGGGTGATAATGCCTATCTTGGGAGAAAACTATTAAATCATCCATATAGATGATTATGAACTTGTTAACCAATCTCTCAAAATAAATATCCATGGGTTTCGAAAAAGTGGCCCCAACATTGATTAGTCTGAATGACATCCTCTTATAAGAAAACATCGCTCACTTGGTGGTGAACTCGATTTTTATTCTATCTTTAAAATTAACCGTGACCTAGTTATACCCGGAGTATCCATCTAGGAAGGACATCACCTGAGACCCATTTACGATCTAAACCAATTTGTCTAATGAAGGCAAGGGATGGTTATATTTTTTCAATGCCTTATTTAGTTTGCGGAGATCTACATAGAGTCAAATTTCCCCATTCTTCTTCTAGACTAGGACTAGGATGGCTACCCACATGGTATGCTAGATAGGGAAGATGATTCGGGTGTATAGCAACTTTTGAACCTCCTGATAAATCAAGGGGTTGACTGGTCTCTATTTTTGTTTAAAAGGTTTGGGATCTAGCTTCAAGGGGATAGTATGCATCATGATACAGGTATCATAAGTCTTAAGGTCTTCATATCCCCAGGCAATTACATCAATGTATTCTTGGAGGACCACGAGAATATTCTCCTTTCCCAAGGTAACAAGAGTTACCTATGTGCACATATTTTTCTTCATTTCCAGTTCCAATATTCACTTTCTCATATTTTCCTCCTTCGGAGGATTGGGGCATTCTATCTTTGACCTGAGGGTCTGAGTCAAAAATCCTTTCAAGGGATACCATCCCCTTTGGGATAGTATTAGTGGGAAAGTCAAGGATCCCATCTTCATCGCCACCCTATCCCATGTTGTCATGTTCTTCTTCAATGATTTTGTCTTCAAAAAACACCAACACTTTCCATGAAGGTGAGGATATGCTTATCATCCTCAAAGCCCTAGAAATGGGTTATATTATCGGGGAAAAAGGGTGTGGGGACCATTTGCACAGAGAATTTTTGGATCTGAGAACCCACCATGGGTTCAAGGGTACTTGAAGACACAACAAGGGCGTTTGGAACATAGTTCTTCTTTAGAGGGATTAACTCAATGCCAAAGGCACCAAATTTTTCTATCAAACTCCATGCCCTATTACAATAGGTCACTAGTAATTTATCATGACATGTATACCTGCTCTAGACTTGCTTAACTATGAGTTCTGAGTCACCCATTGCCCAGAGGCAAGTGACTCCTTTTCTTAGTTCTAACAAAAGTTTGAGGATCAAGGTCTCGTACTCCATAACATTGTTGGTGCAATCAAAATACAACCGATAAGATGCAAGGAAGGATTTTCCTCGGGGGTTGATCAATTCTACCCCGGTCCCGCAACCTTGCTTAGATCTAGGTCCATCAAACTTTAGGATCCACAAGTCATTGTTTGTGTAGTGGGGTCATGAAGGATGGGTAGCGGGTGTTATGGTTTTGGAAAGGGGGGAGGTTCTGACATGCCTTTTGGAGGGAAAGGCATAGGGGTCAAAATTTCCTCTAGAGGAATTTTTTCTGGAGATTCCTCAACAAGCGGTCCTTTAGATATGCTTGTGGGTGGACCACTTCATTCCATAGTCTCTTCTTTGTATTTTTTTTTTTTGGAATTTTGAGAGACGAATATTGGCAGTGTTGAGACATGATGTACATTCCAACTCAGAATGTTCTTGGTAGTGCACTCTGTACCATGTATTCGATAAGAGATTAGTTAGAGATGCATAACCATTTTGAAGATTAATGTCTTGTTTCAAATGTACAATGAGATCATGAACCCTCTGGGTGATAATGGGGTCCTCATCAAGGAACGTTCCATCAGTAATGAAATCTAGAGTTAAGATTCTTTGGCCTTGTACAAGCCCAGTTCTAATTTAGCGAATGCTATCTCGCTCACTTGACCATAGTCAGTGAGGGCTTGTTTCATCCAGGGTTCTCTTTCCACTATGATCTGGTTAGCTTCCCCTCTGTAATGGAGCCAAAGTGGGAGAAGTCGGTCGAGATATACTCATGAGATCATGGAAGAGGTATCATAAGTTTGGTGCATGAATGAAACTAGTATAACAGAAATTGCTAGATTGTTTTCTACTCTTCATCCTATTTTGTCTCATAGATGACACAACATAACACAAATTGTTTTCTAGTAGAATCTATTATCTTTCATGGATATCCTAGAATAAATAAACTTGCTAGCCTCTCTCTCTCGATCTTTCCATGTGGCCACTTGTGGTCTTACGCTAGCATTATGAGAATGCTACTAGTGGTTGAGACATTGTTCATCAAGGTCTCTTCAACTAGTTGAGTTGGATAATTTGTTTTTAGTACTAACCCCTTTGATTTTGTAGTGTCATAAATTTCATCTTGTCCATTAAACCTCGTGCATTTATGACAAAATTTCATGACCAAATATCTATATTATAACATCATGAACTTCAAGAACAAGTTGTTCATGACACATGGCCCAAACTTAGAGTCAGTATGGTTAGACGATAGTGCAAAACATAGATGTCCACATGGCACACATTCATCATTGAAAGTTTCCATTTTCAAAAAGATCATGCTCACATATTAGTCTAATTTTGACTCACGTCCCTTCTCTTTTCTACATTAAAAATGGCCACTACCACCCATCATGAGAAAAAAAATCCTCCATATTCTTCATTTTGTCTCTCTCCCTCTGGCTCTGACCTTCCAGTTTTTTTTTTTATCTCTCTGACTCTCACTTTTCTCTCTCAAGTGAAGATCTGCTGGATTGATTTTGAAACTTATTCTTCTAACCATCTTTGGAGAGGGGTCTACACTGTGTAATTATATTTATTCTATATTATCTAAACACACACAACTATTCTCTTATCACTTATGTATAGTTTTTATCATAAATCTTTGTACAATAGGTGATTTCCTCCATCAAGCGAGGCTCCTTTCGATTGGTTATCTATATATAATTAAATTTGTGCAATAAGGGATTTATTATTTTAAATGGGGCTTGTTTCTATTGCTTGTCTTATGTAATAGGGGGTTTACTCTATTAAGTGGGGTTTATTTCTATTATACTAAAATTTATCAGTTTCATTTCAATATATCCATTTGGCTGTACTTGGAGGTGGAAACACGAAAATGAGGGTTTGACTAAAACAAGCCCCTATACAAGCCACAACATTTATCCCTTGTTTTTGTGTGTGTAGGTGACAAACAAGTTTGTGGAGAAAAGAGGAGTGAATTATCTATTTTTATGTCAGAGTAGACTGCAGTGTGGTGCATAAAAATCCTCACAATGCACTAGCATTCAAGAATGAGAGCTCATTGACTTTGAGATGTGGTGTTTCTTACTTGTATTTTTCATTTTTATAATTATAATATTTTTAGCCTTTCATATTTGTTACTTATCTCAATATTTATGTTTTGTTATTAACTTAAGAATCCTACTAGCATAGTTTAGTTTATTTAATCTCTTTATATCACACTACATTATTTTAATGTCATAAATACATTTCATTACTTAACTTTATTTACCCCCTAACCAACCAAAGTGCAAGTTTAAGTGAGGAAGCATAAGGTGCATTTTCTCTCCGAGGTTTCAATATCCTAAGGTAGAAAATCCCCTACTTTACATTTTGGTGAGATTGATGTGAGTGCCTCAATATTGGATCTTTTCCTTCAAGGATTTTATGCATTCGATAAGGCATTTTATAAGTTAGTCTGATTGGTAGACTGATTTCATTTGAGATGAATAACTTTGATAATAGTGTCTTACCATCTATAGAATCTGCATTCAAATCTTCTTTGAAAATAAGTAAGTCAAGTCATAGACACACTATGAGGAATGATAGTGAAAGTGATAATGAGGATGAAGGACTTGATGAGATTGAAGCACTAATGAAAAGAAGATTGCATAGAGGCAAAGGTAGATACAAAGGTAAATTACCACTTGTATGTTTTAATCGTAAAGAGGCTAGACACTTTGCTGCAAGATGTCCTAACCAAAGAAAAGATGACAAAAGTAGTGAAAAAATATATGAAAAGAATTTTGACAGAGGTGATAACAGAGATTACCGAAGCAACTAAAAATCTGACAGAAGAGATACCCGAGACTACAAGGACAAAGGGAAGAAAGCTTGTTACCTAGCTAAGAAAATAGATAATGATATTGACACCGAATCTAAAGAAGACATTGAGATGGTATTTGTAGCCATGAAGGATGATTCAAATGAAGAAGAAGAAAGGTATGTACAGACTCCAGTCATATCTAAGGTTATTAAGAATGATGTCTGGATTATTGATAGTTGCTGCACTCACCACATGACCGGTGATAAACAAAATTTTGAAACTTTTGAATACTATAATGGTGGATCAGTAAGAATGGGTAATGACACAGCTTGTCCAGTTGAAGGTAAAGGAACTATAATGTTGAATAACCTGATCAAATGTGGAAATTCTTACTGGGTAAAAGGACTGAATTATAATCTATTGAGTATTTCATAGTTGAATAATATAGGTCACCAAGTAGAATTTGAGAATAAGAAGGCAAATATCTTCAACGAATTAGGAAAATTTATCAAAATTGGTGAATAGACAAAAGGTAACCTTTTCTATCTTGATGACATTAACACCACTTGTTTAATGGCTAGAAAAAAAGACATATGGTTGTGGCATAAGAGATTGCATCATGTGAATTTTTACAACATGATAAAGATAAGAAATAAAAGGAAAGTCAAAGGCTTACCGAGCATGTCAAATCCCGAGCATATCATGTGCAAGAATTGTCAAAAAGGTAAGATGACAAAGTCTAGTTTCAAGAGTAAAACCCATACATCTAATGCAATTCTAGAATTAGTCCATACTGATTTATGTGGACCTATGAGGAAAAAAAGTTACTATGGAGATAGGTATTTCATTTTCTTTGTAGATGATTATTCTAGAATGATGACAGTTATGTTCTTAAAAGATAAATCAAAAGCATTCAACATGTTTAAATGCTTAAGATGAAATAGAGGAGGGGAATTTATTTTAGATGAATTCACTAACTATTGCAATGAGCATGGAATTAAAAGACATGTTTCTACACCAAGAACACCACAAAAAAATGGAATTGCTAAAAGGAGAAATAGATTAATTGTTGATTGTGCAAGAACATTGATGATTGAGAAAAGCATCACTCAAAATTTCTAGAGGGAAGCTATCAATATTGTTGTCTACACATTAAACAGAGTATAATTAAAGACACAAAGAAGACACCCTATGAGCTTTGGTATGGCTACACACCCAATGCAAGTTACTTTAGAATCTTTGGTAGTCAATGTTATATTTTGAAAGATGAAAGAAATGGAAAGCTTGACTTCAAAAGTGATGAAGGTATCTTTCTAGGGTATTCCACCAAAAGTAAGGCTTATAAATGTCTTAACAAGTCCTCTAACAAGATCATTGAAAGTGAAAATGTAAGAATATATGAATTTGCAGAAAAGAATGTTAAAGAAAGAAGAAAAGAACCAGAAGACTATAACAGGTTTGTTTACACTGAAGAACCTGACACTCTACCTGAGCAATAATGTATCACTCCCGAGCAATAGAACATTGCACCCGAGCATTAGGCTGCAATTATCAAAAATCAGGAAAATACTCAAAATGATGTTCCGAGTGATGAAGATTAGAATGAAGGTCAAGATGATGATCAAAATGATGGAAAAAGAGATGAACTGAAACTTTCCAAGTATGTCAGAAGACATCATCCACGGAATCAGATCATAGGAGGCAAGAAGGCTAGAATGAGAACAAGAAGTAAGTCACTAAATACTAGATGTTTACTTTGTGATTTTAGCCTAAATTTGTTAATACTACACTTGAAAATGAAGAATGGGTCAGTGCTATGAATGGAGAAATAGAACAGATTGAGAAGAATAGTACATGGATACTAATACCGAGACCAAATGACAAGAATGTCATCGTTACCAAATGGATATTCAAAAAAAAGCTAAATGAGAATGGAGAAGTCACAAGAAACAAAGCAAGATTAGTATGAAAGGGGTATACACAAGAAGGTATTGATTATGGAGAAACCTTTGCACCCATTGCTAGAATAGAAGGAGTTAGAATTGTTCTTTCTTATGTTGCATTCAAAGGATTCAAGGTATACTAGATGGATGTCAAATCTGCATTCCTAAATGGAATACTGGAAGAAGAGGTATATATTGAACAACCAAAAGGGTTTGTTGATACAGACAAGAGAAACATGGTATGTAGAATACATAAATCCTTGTATGGATTGAAACAAGCACTTATATCCTGGTATGAAAGACTTCACTCCTATCTCATAAGCATTGAATTTGTAAGAACAAGTGAAAATAGCAATATGTACTTAAAAGAAGATACCGATGGTAATATTCTGATTGCTTAAATATTTGTTGATGATATCATTTTTGGGGGAAATGAAATTTTATGTAAATCCTTTGCTAATGAAATGAGAAAAGAATTTGAAATGTCTATGTTTGGGGAGATCAGATTCTTTCTTGGTCTATAGATTCTTCAACACGATGCAGGCATATATATCACTCAGTCATAATACATCAAGGAAGTACTGAAGATATTCAAGATGGAAGATTCCAAACCAATTGGAACACCTATGGAAACTGGATGTAAGATGAAAAAGGAAGACAAATCAAATGAGGTAAATAAGACCTTGTATAGATCAATGATTGAAAAACTAATGTATGTTGTTCATACTAGACCAGATATTTCACATGCAGTTAGAATAGTTGCAAGATTCTCTGCTAATCCCAAAGAATCACATATGACTATTGTTGAGAGAATTCTAAGATATCTAAAGAACATCGAGGACTATGGATTATGGTATAAAAGAGAAGGAAAATTTGAGCTTCAATTCTATACAGATGCTGATTGGGCTAGAAACATTGATGACCGAAAGAGCACAACTAGAGGAGAATTATTCATGGGTGACAGACTTGTCACATGGATCAACAAGAAGCAAGGATGCATCTCTTAGTCTACTATAAAAGCAAAATATGTGGCTGCTACTGCAAATTGCTCCAATATTGCATGGATCAAATAGTTGCTGGAAGGTATGAATATGAAGATTCTTGAACCAGTGATTATCTACTGTGATAATACCAATGCAATTAACATTTCTAAGAATCTAGTCATGCATGCTAAGACTAAGCATATTGCTATCAAGTATCACTAATTAAGAGAACAAGTACAAGCAAAAGAAGTGATACTAGAATATGTTCAATCAAAAGAAAGATTAGCTAAAAAATTTACCAAGCCATTACTGAACGATACATTTGAGTACTTGAGACAGAGACTAGGGGTCCAACCCTTGTCTATCGATCAGTAAGCTGACTAGGAGGCTGCATCAGCCTACACACAACTAGAAGATCATTCATGTTGATGCAAGCACCAAGATGGACTGCAAAGATACATCTATACACAACAAGGTACAAACCTACACCAAACACTAGAGTCACTGTATTGGTGATGGATAGGGAGATTGATGGAGTATATTATAAAAAGGGATGGAAGATGATATGTAAGAATTGTTTGGAATTATTGTCAAAGGGAGAGATTGTATTATTATCCACTCATTATCCATGGAGAGATTATCTCATTATCCAAAGAGAGAGATTATGTATAAAATATCCATCAAAGGGAGATAAGTAACATGAGGGAGAGTATACATACTAAGGGAGAGATTGTTGTCAAAGGAAAAAGAGATGATCAAGGAGAGGAACAATCAAGGCAGAGCACATATCAGTAACATAGACAAAAACTGCTACATCTATCTAGTAAAGGGATTGAAGATTGAAGAAGACACTCTGCAAGAAACAAATCTAAGATATATGAGCTTACCGAGAGCCAGACATTTGTATTAGTTATAGAGGGAGAGATTAATGAAATTGAATTGTTATATTTCATATTGTATTAGTAAAATATAGTGTGATAATGTAGTGTATTTCCATCAATGCCAAAGGGAGAGATTGATGACATATAACTGATTGAATGTATGAATATGTTAAGTTGATCACCGAAATGCACAAAGATAATGCAAGACATTAAATCAGTTAATGGATTGTATTTTCATTGATGTCAACTTGATATAATTTGATCAGTTATATACAAAGTGTCAAAAGACTTTAGAGAGTCAAAGAGAAAAAGATTATTCTTTCAGTAATGCATAAAAGACCAGCATTCGCTAAGTGACTACAAACAACGATGGCTAGTGGAACCTGACAGACAGAGAAACCCGAGAGCAAAGTCACAGTGATGCCTAAGAAAGAAAACTAACAAGCATTACCAATGAGAAAGATCACAAGCATTACTGATGGTCAGAATTACATTATTACCCAAAAGATAGACAATACCAATGGAGAATCCTGAGGAGAACTGAACTGTTGACCGAAGCTATCAAAGAGTTAAAACACTGAAATTAACTAAAGTTTAGAAATGACAAAATACTTAGCTAGAAGAGCTAAAGATAGACTTAACTAGTTGTTAACTTTGTTTTCATCGACAAGTTAAAGCTAGAGATAAGTAAAATATTTAAAGCTATTTTATCTAGTTGTCAAGGAGAAATCTACGGGATAAAACTTAAGTGAAGCTTTAAAGAAATATTGGCTAAGATTGCGGATCATACCAAGAATGAGAAATCAAGAAGTGAGAAACGGTGATATCATGTCTATAAAGAGACAATATAATTCATTATGAATTAGGGAAGTGAATAGAGAAAGAGGATTCTAGAGAGAAACTAATGAAGAACAACTTCATACAGTCTTGATCAATCAAGCTGAAGAAAGAGCTAAAGATTTCTGCGGACATCGAGCAATAGAGAAGCACAAAATCACCGAGCAGAAAGAAGTGGAGAAAATGTATTGAAAAGATACATTGATAAGAAAGGTATAATGAGCTTACAATAGATCTAAAAATATGCAAGTCTAAGTTGTATGTGTGAACAAATCATATACTATTTTAGTTTAACCATTGATTCAGAAAGTCTCTTAACTGACCAGGACTTAAAAATCCTTTCTATATTGAGATACATCCCAAGGAGTATGAAAAAATTTCATCATAAAGATAGCATGAGATGCCAGATACCATTTGACAAACTACACTGGGTTTAGTCATAGAAGGTAGTATAGAGATGCTCGACATCAAGTGACAAACTATTATATTTAAATCCTCTAACAAGGTCACACCTAACAGTGTGTTTGTAACCTTTAACAGGGTTGGCTCTTCACCGAGCTCACTTCAAAAGAGTAAATATTTTGGGTTACCGATCCTAAGTGGTTTTTCCATTAAAAGGGTTTCTACATTAAAAATCCATGTGTCAATGTGTTAATGAGTCATTACTTTAGTGTTTTGCATTACACATAACTAATCTGGATTGATTGGTATACACTAAGCAATTTACTATTTTTTGGTAAATGAAAGACTACTAATCGGTAAACAGTAAGAATAAGGTTTAACAAGTGAACTCCGAACAATAGTTATTTGATAATTTTATTTGAAGGCATTCATCTTGTAGGAATAAATATAACTAGAGGCTTAATATTATGGTACTAAGTTTTTGGGTTGATTTATTGGAATATTTTTGAGGCCACTGATTCGCCCCCCTCTCTCAGTTATTTCTAACATGGATGATCATAGACCAATGAAATAATCTCTATTTCAGGCCACAAATATGGAGCATAAAAAAATCTATAAAAAGTTTTTGGAAAAGTGAGACACGCTGGTGTGATGTGTTAGATTGAACATATGAATTCTTTGAGTAACATCTATGAGGCTAAACACTAACAACCTATGGCATAATGACACCTATGTTGGCAGTTGTAAAATGTAGATTTAATTAACTATATTTTAATCTGTATTAATTAACTATAATCAATTCGATGAATTCATTCCCTGTTTCTCCATTGGATGATAGAAGATCAACAACATACGCTCTATTTTGGGCTAAAGTTATAAAGAAGATAAAAATCTTCAATTTTTTTTTGGAAAAGCGACACATGTTAGTCTTCAGAAAGGAATAAAATTATTCAAACTTTTAGACTACGTCTAGGATACTATGATTCTACAAATTTTGACCTTTAGGGTTTGAGGCTTTTGAAGTTAAGGGATATTGGTCTTTGGACTAACCAGTTAACCAGGGAGATTCATAAACAAGATTGAGGGATGTAACAGAGTCTTCCCATGCCAGTCTATCTATTCATCATTTCAAATTCAAATTGTAGGTACATTTTCTATTTTCAATCTCATGGTTTATATTGTACAATTAGGG
Source organism: Thuja plicata (assembly GCA_018584345.1). Lineage (NCBI taxonomy): Eukaryota > Viridiplantae > Streptophyta > Pinopsida > Cupressales > Cupressaceae > Thuja > Thuja plicata. The sequence goes on along the minus strand of MU223987.1, from coordinate 1,099,279 downwards.
GTTGAGGGTTTACAATTTTGAGCTTGTGTACAACCATTTTTTACCATTACGAGTGATGGGGAAACTGAAAGGCATAGCAACAAAAAATATAGACTTCACCCAACTAGCTAAAACCCCACATTTCACTGATGAATACCATGATATTTATGATCCTGTTATCCATGGTAGGCAAACCACATAAATAAGATTTTCATTGGAGAAAATGCAACAAATGTAACTAGCAAGACACGACATATTATTTTTAGCAAAATGTTAAGAGCACACACAAATAAAATTGCATCGTGGGATGTTGTATTGTGATGCATGATGTTACCTCAAGTTTTCCCTTGCTCAGAAATTGTCATAGTTTGCACCCAAATCTATGATGAAATTAGAAGAGAAAATGCTAATAAAAGTACACAAAAGGAAATTTTATCCATCATCGAGGAAGAATTTAAAAGTTTTGTGGATTTAGGGTTTTGAGCATAAAATCAAAACTCAAACATCCATATTTACCTAGAAAATATTGCAGAGAATTATGAGAGACTCGCTGAAGACACAAAAAATCGCTTTGTCATAGGTATAACAGTGGAGGGCATCCAAATTAATTAGAATCATAACTATAAGCCTCTTTATATTATTGATATTATTTCCATGGGTTAAGGATACTATAGCCTTGTTAACATTTTGCCTCGAATTGGAAAATAATAGGGAAGTGGGTGCAAGCCTTCTTGAAATGATACTTAATATCCATTGTGTTAAACAACTAGTTAGATATAATTTTGTTGAGAACATTTTTTAGTCCATGCATAAAAAATTTCTAATGACTATAAGAGGTTCTTCTAAGACATTTAGGTTCACAACCTGCTTGTGCCATCTTATTCTCACATATGACCCAAACAAAGAAATGATGGAGTACATGGTTGTTATTCCCCCAAATAAAAATAAAAATCTGCCACAGAGTCAGATAGATCTCGCTGAATATCATGTTAGCACCATCCAAATAGATTCTTCGAGAGTTAAAATGTTGAAAAAATTAATCTGTCAAAAAAGATCAATGAAGTGGTCTAAACATCACTACTCATGATGGAGAGAGAGAAAAATTAGTTGGAGAGACAAATAGAAAATTTACAGGAAGACTAGGGAAATGAGAAAGCAAATAGGAAAGCAACAGAGAACAAGAGTAGTGAATTACACAAAAGGATAAAAAAATGCCTCTGCATCTGCAATTATAATGAACGAATAGATGGAGGTAGAACTAAATGAACTAAACCAAAGATTGGCTGAAAGCATAAAAAAATGTGATAAGGAAAGAGCCTCTATAGCACAATTATAGAAAAGGGTGGAGAATGATGATGCCTCAACAAAAAATTTACAGAATAAATTGGACCATCAAACATAAACAATAAAATAGTGGGAAGAAAAAGGAAAGGAAATAAAAAAAGAGTTGAAAGAGTGACACAAGAGCTGAAATCCTCCTAGGAAATATTGAAAGAAAATACAGAAAATACAATGAGGTATATATGACAAATAATTTGGAGGCAAATAATGCAGAATAATGACCAGTTATGACAATGGTTTGAATTGAATGAAAGTCTGAGAGTAGATTATGGGGAGCTTAACGACTACATTACTCAGAACACAAATACTTATTCAAGAGATAAATTTTTATTTTTTTTGCAAACAATCTACAAAGCCAATGACAACTATTTGGCATCCAAGTGAATTCACAACCACATTGATGCCTCAGTAAAAGAATTATCCATCATTCAAAAAATGTGATAAACTATGAGAAGCACAAGAATTTATGGGTAAGGCTGCAAAAAAATTGAATAAGTTGCATGGAAATGTACAATAGATCTTGGTTTGTCCAAGAGTGTTGACAAAAAAATCAATACATTAGAAATCACACTTTCAAAAAGAAGATGGAGGAGAAAATGAAGTACGATTTAGAGTAGTTTCCTATGGACACAAGTGAGGTGACCTTTTTGGATTAAATCAAACCATTGATAACCTTGAATGAAATATTGGATAAAACATTGGCCTCAAGTTCCTCTTCCAAATACGAATTGCTGAAATATTTGCAATTCACTTACCATACATTACAACAAATTGGACTTCCATTAGATGGAGAGTGGAGAACCCTACTAAAACTCACACAATTATTTCATAAATTTAATATGTATTTTATTGTTTGTAAATTTTATTCCCAAATTATTTTAAGTAATTTTCTTTTCTCTATTTGTAATTTCAAGGTCATTTGTAAAAGGTTCTAAAATTTTGTATTGACTCTTGAGGGTAGATGAAATTGATATGTTTTGAAAGAATTAATGCAAATACCACCATGTATAAATAAAATTTAATCTATCAATAAACATATTATGTTGTTTCTTATTTTCCTATTTTCTGATTCTATGCATGCTTTGTTATTCTACTATTTTCTATCTGTAAATAGAATTTTGAAAAATGCAATTGCATGTCAACTTAAATTCCATTGTCAAAAACACAAAATATCATCAACCACATTTAGGATTTTTTAATATGAATGATGAAATAAAGTAATAAGTTTAATAAATACCTAGTAACTTCCAATTCTTAATTTTCTAAATCTCTTAAAGTTAAACTTTCCAAATTGTCTCATCGTCCTCATCATCAAATTGAGAGCTTCCTTGATTCTTGTCTATGTTTTCTTCATTCTGCATACCTCTGCTTAAATGCATCTCAAAGCTACCAATACATGTGTCATTGTTAGTCATTATGTCTTTTTAAATTGTCCCACTTTGGTTTGAAGTGTTTCCCAACCCTCTTCTTTCACATCTGTACTTCCAAATTGCCAGTGCTCTATCATAAGAAAAAACTTTTCACATTATACCTAGATGTACGCAACCTCAAGAAATTTTCCAAATTCTTGTCTATTTTGTTTTTTTATCTTTGATTTTAGGAAGCCCAAATCACTAAATAATATCTCATCCTCCACCGAACCCAATATCACATTTTGACATAAATCAACAAGTTTGTAAAATTCTCATATTGAATCACGCAACATTTCACTCTGACCTAGAATTGTCGAAAACTTTGCTACTAATCCCTCTTCGTTGGGGTGATCCATTTTTTGATATTTTTCCTCATAGGTATTGAAAAATGGGTTGATTTATCTCTAAGAATAGCTTCATTTAAAATTACATTTATAGTTTGTCCATTGAATTGTACAGGTTTGTAAAAATGGAGTATCTTATTCCTTAGCTTCTGATGATAATCAACTGGATTATTGAGGTCCCAATATTGAGGAAAAAAAATTGGACATGTGGTGCAGGGAACCCTCATGTAATAAATTTTCTTGGTAGATAGGAGTTAAGTTAATAAAGGGTTGGATCCAGTAGGATCACCCATGATGTACTCAATGACCCATTTGTAAGGCTATAGGCTCTAAGGTGTTTTATAAACCTAGAGTCCTATTAGACAAAGGGATATATAAAGGGTTGTAATAATGTCTTTAGGTGGGTTGGATGTAGGTCTAGGAATAAATTATGTCTTTTTAAGGCTTACAAGATCCTCCAAACTCATTTAGGAGCATTAGATCATAAATTGTCAAAAGTGCATAAAAGAGGTAAATGTTCTCAAGCAACATTTAACTATGCAACTTTTAAAATTTTTCTCAAGGAAGTTGCAATTTGGAAACCAATGGACACAACCATTTGAAAAATAGTTTTAGTCATTGGGAAGGGTATATTTAGTTCCCTTTAGATCATACATTAAATTTTTTTGTTGTTGATGTATGAAGTTTTGGTGGAATTTTGAATGAATAAACTTTGATTTTGCTAAAAACCTCTCTGAGTTCCGTACATTACGATTGGTTGGTGATCAAAATTGATGAAAATTTGAAGGATTTACATAGTGTTGTATGTTTTTACCATGATGCAACTAGTTTGATCCAATTTGGTGAGGTTTAGTGCAATTTGTGAACCATTTGGTAAAACCAGTCCAGGAAACCCTTGTTTATAGGGTCCAGTGAAAGATGGAGTCCTAACTTGCAATCCCACTGTGGTAATTCAATGGATTTTGGTGGAATTAAATTTAGGGAGGTATAATTTAGGATTCCTAAAAGGTAGGATCAGGGAGTATGTTTTGGTCTTTTTCCCACCAAGTCCTAGGCTAAACAAGCCCATGTGTTTAGTCGAGAAATGAGATGAATGATGAGATAGTCATGCTAGGGCGTGAATAGAACCAATTGAATGATGTAAAAAATATATTTGAGGGTAGAAGAACACATACAAGTATTTTTATTGGTTTTGTGAACCCATTTCTAAGGACCTACATTGGAAAATAGTCTTAATTAGGCCTATTAGGTCTGTGTCCATTAGCGAATGTTTTGGGGTGCAGGAACATAGTCAAGACCCAATATCTTGGAGTCTGTATAAGGCTAAAAAAGGGTATCAGAAACCATAAATATCTTAATGGTTCCTTTGGATAATTTTGGAGTTGTCCTTGAAAAACTGAGTTCTTAGGGCTACTAGCCACTAGGACAGGTTTGTGCTTTATGACCCCAACATTTGAATGAAGTGTTCAAACTTGTTTAGAGGATCAAGGTAAGGCATGCTAAGGAGGAAGAAATATTATCACTCCCTATAAGTATAAATTTCATGTCTATGTATGGTATAGGTGAGTAAGGATTTTAGTTGAAGGTTGGCTTAGAAGTTGAGTCAAAAGGTTGAAGAACTAGTGAGTTGTGTTGTGCCATTCTTCTAGTTGCCCACTCTGCTTCAGGTGCTATCAAAGAAATAGGAGCATCCTTAGGGAAAAGGATTTGGGAAAATGGAAGATAGAATAGAAGGTGGAGATAGTGAGGAGATCCATATGAGGATCACCAACATGGAGCTTGCCAAGATAATGAGAGAGCATATGGAAAAAAGTAGGAAGATGCAAGCAAAAATAGAGAGATTAAAGGAAAAGGTAGATAGAAGGGATGGATAAGACTCTGAAGAAGAAGAATATGGGGATGAATAAGACACCCCTTTGCAGGCAAGAGAGAAAGTACCTGTAGATCATAGACCCTTCATTGAAGCCCTTGAGAGGGTAGGGGATAAGGAGAGAAAAGAAAACCTACTTGTGTTCACTGGGAAGATGAACCCTGAGGAAGTTATGGATTGGCTAGAAGCATTAGAAAATCACTATGAATGTGATGATGTGCCTGAGAATCAAAATGTGAAGAATGCCAAATTGATGATGAAGGGACCTACCCTTAGTTGGTGGAATTTCTTGCAAAATGAGAGAATTGAGGAAGGAAAGAGTCCTATCTCTTCATGGAAGAGGATGGTTATAGAAATAAAGAAGCAATTTGTCCCTGAAGATTATGAATTGGTGATGCATCAGAAGTTACAAAATTTAAGACAAATGGATTTGGATGTAGGTGCATACACAAAGGAGTTTCATAGGATGACCCTCGGGGAAAGGGTACTTGAAAGTGATAAAAAAAAGTTGGAAAGGTATCTTAATGGAATCAGATATAGTATTCAAGATGAACTTAGTCTCTTTAATCCTAAGATAGTTCACAAGTTCTTTCAAATGGCACAAAGGATTGAAGAAAAATAGAAGAGAAAGGGAGACCAACAAAATAGAGGTAGATGAGGAAATTTTAGAGGAAGAGGTAGATTTGGTGGAAGGGGAGAATCTCCTAGGCCACAAGGAGAGTTAAGTAACCATGAACAAGAAGGAGAATTAATCCATAGAGGAAGCTTTAGAGGAAGAAGGTCAATAGAAAAGGAAGATTTGGAGGTAAAGGATCCAATGTATTCACTGGCAGATGTTTTACATGCAATCAGGTTGGCCACCAATATTTAAGATGCCCTGATAAGCAAGGGTCAAATAGTCAAGAGGGAGAAAGAGGAATCTATTAGGCCCATGAAGAAGAAGATAAAAGCATACAATCAACGTCAAGACCTACAGATCTAGAGAAAGGGGAGTGCCTAATGTTCAATAGGACCCTCTTGAAAGTGCCAATTACAAAGGAGCCCCCACAGAGAAAATCCTTATTCAAGACTACATGCAAGGTAAGTGGAAAGGTATGTAAAGTTATTGTGGATTCAGGGTCAACTGATAATATTGTATCAATAGAGATGGATAATAAGCTTGGGTTGAAGAAGGTTCCTCATCCTTGCCCCTACAAAGTCTCTTGGTTAAACAAATAACAACAAGCCTTGATAAATGAACAAGTTCGAGTAGAGTTCCAAATAGGTGAATATAGGAACATAATACTATGTGATGTAACTGATATGGATGCTTGTCACTTTCTTCTAGGGAGAACATGGTAGTATGATGTGAGTGCACAACATTATGGTAATAAAATTTTTTACTTTGTGACCAAGGATGGTGTGAGTTACACTATGAACCCACTCATTGATGATGGTAAGGATAAGCACATAGTGACTAGTGTCATGTTAGTAGATGAAAATGAATTCATGAAGAACCTCAAGGAGAAGGATACCCCATGATTTTATATAGTAATGAAGCTCAAATAAGTGGCAAATAAAAACTCTAAGAACAAGGGACAAGAAAGGAGCGTAGGTCCCAAAGAGGTACAATAATTGTTGGACATATACAATGGAGTAGTTGTAGGAAGGATACCAGAAATATTTCCACCCTACAGAGATGTTAGTCATTGTATAGACCTTATACATGGTTTTATATTTCCCAATAAATAAGCCTACAAAATGAATCCATATCAGAATGAAGAAATTACAAGGAAAATACAAGAGTTGCTAGATAAAGGGTTCATAAGAAAAAGTATAAGTCCTTGTGTTGTCCCTGCAGTTTTGGCCCCAAAGAAGGAAGGGACATGGAGATTGTGTACAGATTCTAGAGCCATAAAAAAAAACCAATTAGGTATAGGTTCCCCATGCCTTAGATAAAAGATTTTATGGACTGTCTAGGAGGAGCCAAGTATTATTCTAAGGTGGATTTGAATAGTGGTTACCACCAAATCAGGATAAGAGAGGAGGATGACTGGAAAAATGCTTTCAAAACAAATGAAGGCCTCTATGAGTGGTTGGTTATGCCATTTAACCTTTCTAATTCCCCTATTAAATTCACAAGGCTCATGAATGAAGTCCTAAAACCTTTTATAAATTATTTTGTAGTAGTATATTTGGATGATATATTGATTTTTAGAAAAGATAAGGATGAGCAACTAATACATTTGGATTTGGTGTTGAAAAGGTTGAATGAGGAACAATTAAAGATAAATTTTGAAAAGTGTGTCTTCTTGCAGGAATAATTGGTGTTTCTTAGCTTTGTGATCTCCAAGGGTAGTCTAAAAATGGATCCCTCAAAGGTGGAAGCAATCCTTGATTGGCCAACCCTTAGAAATGAGAGTGAGGTAAAAAGTTTCAATTATCATGCAAGATTTTATAGGAAATTTATTAAGAACTTTAGTGGTGTATGTGCACCCATGATTGACACCATAAAAGGGGGTATAAAATGTCTCTTTTCTTGGACTAATGAGGTAGATAGGTCTTTTGAATATTTGAAGACAAGGGTAGCAGATCGACCTATCTTATTCTTACCTGATTTCTATAAGGTTTTTATCATTAAATGTGATGCAAGAAATAGGGATATAGGAGGATTTTTTAGTCAAGAGGGTAGGCCTATGGCACTTTTCAGTGAAAAAATTAATGAGGCAAAACAAAAAATATTCAACATATGATCTAGAATTGTATGCCATGGTCCAATCTCAGAGAAAATGGAGACATTATTTATTGCCCAAGGAATTTTTAGTCTACACTGACAATCATGCTTTGATTTTTTGAACATGCAAGAAAAGTTGAGTCACAAACACATGACATGGATGAAGTACCTAAAAGCTTTCAATTTCACCATTAAACATAAGAAAGGGGTAGCCAATAAGGTGGTTGATTCTCTTAGCAAGAGGAGTTTGACAGTGAAGGAAATCCAGTTGGAAAGCATAGGGATCAATTCAATGAAGGACATGTACAAAGGAGATGAAGACTTCAAAGAATCCCATAAGGTATGCATGGAAATGGGGGATAGATATCATATGGAATTCTCTGATTTTATTTTGCAAGAGGGCCTACTTTTTAAAGGGAGTCAAATTTGCATTCCTAGAAGTTCTATGAGAGAAAACATTATAAAGGAAAAACATTGTGGGAGTCTAGTAGGGAATTTCGGGATTGATAAAACCCTTGAACTTGTAAGGAGATTCTATTTCTGGCCAAGGATGCAGACATACATCAGAAAGTTTTTTGAAGGATGTATAATTTTTCAAAAGGCTAAGGGAACTAGTTCCAATGCAGGGTTGTACACTCATTTTACCATTCCAAATGAGCCATGGGATTCAGTGATCATGGATTTTGTATTAGGACTTCCAAGGACAAAACTGGGGCATGATAGTATTTATGTTGTGGTGGAAAAATTCTGTAAGATGTCCCATTTTCTACCTTGTAAAACTACCAATGATGCATCCCACATTGTAGGCATCTTCTTCAAGGAAGTAGTAAGGCTTCATGGTTTTCCTCTTTTTATCATTTCAGAAAGAGATTCCAAGTTTATTGGACACTTTTAGAGAAGTATTTGGAAGAGACTGGGTACAAGTTTGTCTTTCTCCTCAGCCTACCATCCTCTATCTGATGGACAAACAAAGCTAGTTAATAGGTCACTTGGGAACCTATTAAGATGTATAAAAAAGAACATAGAGAAATATGTATTATATCATCCCTCAAGAAGAATTCTCTTATAATGTCTCAGTGAATAGAAGCACTGGTCTGAGCCCATTCCAAATTATTTATGGGACACACCCAAGAGGTGCTTTGGAGTTGAGGGATATGAAAGACTTATAAAGAAGAAGTGCACATGAAGAAGATTTTGTAGAGGTGCTAAGGGATATTCATCAACAAGTGAGAGATCAGTTGACACACACTACTAATAAGTATAAGAAAGAAACATAAAATAAGAGGAGAGATTTGTAATTTCAAGTGGGTGATATGGTGATGATTCATCTAAAAAAGGAGAGACTTCCAAAATAGAAGTATAATAAATTGATAATGAGGAAGATAGGACCATTCAAGATCCTCAAGAAGTGTGGCAACAATGCATACAAAATAGATCTTCCCCCTGATGTTGTCCTTTCCCCTATTTTTAATATTTCTAACATTTATGCATATAAAGGTCTTGGTGGTGATGTTTGTGATACAAGTCAATTTGAGGAAAGCAGTGAAGCTTTGGTGCAAGATATACCTAAAAAATACAAACCTGAGATTGAGCGTGTCCTTGAAAAGAGGGTAAGAAAGAAAATGAGAATACATACCTACTATGAATACCAGATCAAATGTAAGGATCAACTCATGGAAGATGCCACTTGGATGACCGCTGAATCCATTGAGCACACTGGAGTCAAAGTCTCATATTTTCCAGCTCAAGGGACTTGAGTTTTTTTGGCCCTCAAAGTATGGTTTAGGGAACCCTCATGTAATCAAGTTTCTTGGTAGATAGGAGTTAAGGGAATAAAGGTTTGGATCTAGTAGGACCACCCATGATGTACTCAATGACCCATTTGTAAGGCTAATAGGCTCTAAGGTGTTTTATAAACCTAGAGTCTTATTAGACCAAGGGGTATATAAAGGGTTGTAATAAGGTCTTTAGGTGGGTTGGATGTAGATCTAGTCATAAATGATGTATTTGAAATGCTTATAAGAGCTAAAAAATCATTTAAGAGAATTATAGCATAAATGGTCGAAAGTGCATAAAAGATGTAAATGTTATCAAGCAACATTTAAAAGTTGCATGAGGAAGTTGCAATTTGGAAAAAAAAATGGCCACAACCATTTGAAAAATAGTTGTGGTATTTGGGAAAGGTCTATTTAGGTCCCTTTAGATCATACATGAACTATTGTTGTTGTTGTTGTTTATATATGAAGTTTTGGTAGAAATTTTGAATGAATAAACTCTAATTTTCCTGAAAACCTCTATGAGTTATGTACAGTACAATTGGTTGGTGATAAAATTGATGAAAAATTTAAGGATTTACATAGTGTTATTTTTTTTGATTTTGATGCAACTAGTTTGATCCAATTTGGTGAGGTTTAGTGTAATTTGTGAACCATTTGGTAAAACTAGTCCAAGAAACCCTTGTTTATAGGGCCTAGTGAAAGATGGAGCTCTAACTTGCAATCCCACCATGGGAATTCCATGACTCTTGGTGGAATGCAATTTAGGGAGGTTTAATTTAGGATTCTTGAAAGGCAGGATCAGGGAGTACGGTTTGGTCTTTTTCCTACCAAGCCATAGGCTAAACAAACCAATGTGTCTAGTCTAGAAATGAGAAGAATGATGAGAAAGTCATAACAAGGAGTAATTAGAACCAATTTAATGGTGGAAAAATGTATTTGAGAATAGAAGAACACATCCAATTCTTTGAATTGGTTCTTTGAACCCATTTCTAAGGACTTACTTTGGAAAATGGTCCTAATTAAGACTATTAGGTATGTGTCCATTAGTGAGTGTTTGGGGGTGAAGGAATAGAGTCAAGACTTAATATCTTGGGGTTTTTATAAGGAAAAAAAAGGGTATCTTAAAACATAATTAGTGTAAGGGGTTATTTGGAGAAGTTTGAAGTTGTCCTTGAAAAACTGAGTTCTTAGGGCTACTAGCCACTAGGACAGTTTTGTGCTTTATGACCCCAAAATTTGAATGACGTGTTCAAACTTGTTTAGACGATCAAGGTAAGGCATACTAAGGAACTCTTATCACTCCCTATAATTCTGAATTTCATGACTATGTATGGTATAGGTGAGTAAGGATCTTAGTTGAAGGTTGGCTTAGAAGTTGAGTTAAAAGGTTGAAGAACTAGTGATTTGGGTTGTGCAATTCTTCTAGTTGCCCACTCCACATCAAAATTTCTTAAAGTATATTCTCATGAGGGAATCGAGATCTAATCTCTTTGGAAAGAGAAGAGGTGATTTCCTTCTCAGAAGTAATCATAGAACCAATGATCTTGCTAAAAATTTCCCTTGTAGCACTTACTTCTTTCTTCTTAGGGCGCTTTCCTAGTTCCATGACTGTGGAAATGTAGTACATTGGTATCTCAAATCCATGCACACTAACACATAACTCCCCCTCTACATTGATCTATAAAAAATATCACGATTGTTCAAATCTATTAGTGTTTGGCACCTAACAAATTTGTCATCAGATAATGTTGGTTGAGATAGAAAGAGATTATCGAGGTCACTCATGTCAGTTTACATAGCTTAGCATATTATGCAATATGTATAGCTCTTTGCTAGCCTTTTTTCACAAGATTTATCATTTCCTCTAGCATAGGGAGAAGACCAGCTAAAGTTAAGATTGTTTCTATATTACTTAACGTATGAAGCAAGTTAGTAGCTTTTTCTACTGTGTGGTGATGTTGGTAATTTACTCCAATCAAGGATGGATATCATGAATAAAATAATGTGCTAGTCCATCCAAGGAGACCCATATAGTATTAAAATCCTTAAGAAACTTGTTACCATCGATTATTCCATTATTGTTTTTTGAAATTCCAAAAACCATCTTGGAATTTGATAGAAGTATGAGTAGACCTCTCTGACTAAATCTTCAACATTTGTTACTAGAGGAAAATTTCTCACAATTTTAAAAGCTATATTCATTTTGTGGGCCATGTAGTGAATGAAAATCATGTAGGGTAAACAAGAAGTTTTTAGCTTTACACAAAGACCATTCCTCTGACCTTGCATTATTGAAGCTCCACCTGTTCCTAAACATACCAACTTTTTGGCAATTATCAAGTCATCCATACCTCCACATTCAATTAAAGAACTCATAACTAGTTGAAATAGAGTTTCCATTGTTGCACTCTCCTTCATTTTAGCAAAATATAGTAGATGAGGTTGGAGGGAATGATTCTCTACAGTATAAATATGCATGCATACCCATGATGTATTATCTATTGTTGCAACTTCATCTATAGACAATGCAATAAAGTTTGACTCTCTTATTTTTTCCTTTATATATTTTTTCTCAACCTCATAAAGACAAATTTCCCATTCTCATCCAATGTTTACTGACAAATAACTATTATGATAGTTAGGAACTTTCAATAACTCTAATAAAACACCAATTCTTGGTTAGTCTGTCATAGCACACTCTCTACTCAAAATATAAAAAATAACACTTAATTGAATAACTTTTCCCAGTTGTGTTACTGCCATTACTTTTCCAAAATAGCTTCAATAGAACCTTTACATTCAACATTATTTGTTTGTCTTTCCAAATGTGCATTATATTCTAAGGCATACTTAACATGCCTACATTACTCCCTTATTTTCCATCTTATCACTGATTTTTCAACTCCATCTATGATTTTTTTTCATAAACGTTACCAATATGCTTCTCTATGGTGTCAAGTTTTAGTTGCAACCTCTTTTCCTTATTATATTTATAGCTACAAATCTTACACCTACATTATTTTGGAGGCTCGCCTTTGTTTGGATTCTCCACTGGTTAAATGAATGCAGGGTACTTTGACACCCAATTAATTTGGAAACTCCTCAAAGTATCCCATTCCTGGAGTCTCGACCCCTTTTTTATTTGGATTTTTTTCCCTTCTGTGCATCATCATCAACTACGACATTGTCTGTGTCACCCAAGATGATTATCTCATTTGCGCTACCCTAGGTATCGACTAGAAAATATTCTTCAAGTTCATCATCATCTGAGATATCAGGTTTTCTGCCCTCTTCAATATTTAGTGCAGGTTGTGAATGTTAGTATTAAGTAATACTTAGAGGGGGGGGGGGTGAATCAGTATTAAAACACTTTAAACTAAAAATTAATGAATTCCAACTTAACGAGATAATCACTGAAATGAAAAGGACATAAACATAAAATACATAACTCATACCACCATGAATTTGTTGTCGAGGAAACCATGGCCAAGGGAAAACCCTAGCGGGGATGGTACCCACAAATATGTACTAAAAGTATATGTCCATGTTAAGAGACCTTGCCTTGTTAGGAGTTGATTATTACATTATTACATTTCCTTGTTAGAGGAATGCAAAAACCTTGTTAAAGGTATACTGAGCTCACTGCTCACAATCATAAATCTATTACAATGGTTTATCAAAAATGAACAATACAAGCATCTTCTATGCTTAGGTAGTTCCAGTTGAAGCTTGCATCACCATCTATTTGATTATGGTATCACAATGCATTCATCTATTCACATCCATACATTCCATCACATACATACTTCACTTCTCAAAAATCTCTTCGTATATATACATCATTATATTTCCAGTCGGCTTCCAATACATCACAAAATAGAGTTAACAATTATACAAAAAGTAAATACTAAGTCAACAATCATACACTATAAAAACATGGATAATCCTTAATCTGATCCAACATAGCATGTTTGGAATCCCATCCCACATAGCATGTTTGGGCTCTGCATTATACTCCCTCAATAATCAAAACCTTTCATCTTTCCTATATCACTATTACTCTATCTTTGCATGTCTTCAACATACTGCAACTTACTATGATCAACACCAAATCACATGAAATGTTAACTGAAGGTCATATACATATCAAAATATCTTTTCCTATGCTCGCATGCCTTCATTCACCATATATTGTTCTTGCTGACCAAAATTGTACTACTATACTCTGTAATTCTTCTTTCTGGACTTAGTCATTTTGCAAGCTATGACTCCAAAACTGTATTTTACACCAAGCGATCATCTATACCAGATGTGTTGCCATAAATGACAACCTGAAAGTTCTCTAGAACATTCCTTAATGAACCACTTGCCAACAATCTCTCCCTTTGGCATTGATGGATACACTTAGCAAAAAATGACTAAGTGTCAATACCAAAAAGAATATACATTGCACTCCTATAACTCCTTTACATATTACTCTATCTCTTATCTGTACATTTTACATATCTTCTCTTCTCCCCCTTTGACATCAATGGAAAAGGTACAAAAATGTAGAATAAAAAAATGCTTACCAAAAATTTTACACCATCTTTAGCACATCCTAGAAGGATCTTTCTAAGATCTTCACTTCCTATGTCAAATTCTTTACCAGTATATTACTCACATGAATCAGTCCATTTAGTGAAAAAGAGGATCTCTACTTCCTTTAGCTTGGTATGCATGTATCTAGTGAGGGACTACTCTGTGTTATTCATGTATGAAAGGTTGATCTCAATAATTGATAACTTAGGAGTAATTAAACTATTCAACATACCAAATATTCCCACAATTCTCCCTTTCTTTGTATTCAAAACACTCAATTTGTCCAATATCCTGGACACTTCTCTATCTAACTCCAATATGGTATGTGAGGAGGTCTCACAATTGTTCGTCAACTTGTCCAGAGTCTGTCTCTCCTTTGCTATTATATCCTCAATATTCTTAAGGCGTCTGATAGGATTTATACAGTACCTGTATAACTTTCTGCCATGCAACACACAACTCTTTGCTTCAGATATGGTTTTTATCAGTATGCCTAAGTCCTAAGAAATAGACTTGCATACTTCTTCCAAATTCTTAGCAAGGTACTTCTTATCTTCCTTCTCTTCAGCGATCTTCTCTAAGGACTCATAATTGATGAACTATAACTGATTAAATATTTGAAGATGATAAGTTGATGATCATTGAGATGAAAAAGTGAATGCAATAAATTATATTAGTTAATGTATTGTATTGTCATTGATGTCAACTTAATATATTATTATTGTTCATACACATAATATCATAACCTTGAAGATCTGAAGAGACAAAGTTTATGTTGTCGGTAAAACATAAAAAGTTTTGTATACACCAAGTGACAGTAAACATCAACGGACAATACACATCGATGGACAATGAACACTGAGTAGTTCATAGTGTATACTGAGCATTGCAGTAACCGAGTAAGTTTTACTGAGCAAGAGCTATTTATTGAGCATAACTGAAGTAAATGACCGAGCATAACTGGAGTTGATGACCGATCAAAACTGAAGTTAAAGAACAACAAAACTACGTAGCTGGCAGAGCTATATTTAGGGATTGACTGATTGATTGCTTTATTTTCAACGATTAGTTAAACTAAAGAAAGGAAAGATATTTAAAGCATATTTTATTCATAGTTGTCAAGGAGAGATCTATGGAATAAAACTAAATCAGAGCTTTACGGGATAAAGCAAGCATGGAGAGTTTTACGGATCAAGAAGTGATCTGCAAAAAAAAAAAGGAGATTGAGTGGCTAATCATGTCTATATAAAGAGACAAGGAATTCATTATGAAAGGAGGAATTTTGAGTATAATCCTGGTGAAGATAGAAGTCTTCATACATATCTGATCATACAGGCTGAATAACAGAGCCAAGGAATTCTGCAGACACCGAGAAACAAAGGACAGAGCATTCACCAAGCAGAACAAAGGAAGAGAGAAAAGGAACTGAAGAGCATATTGATCAGAGAGGTGTTATTGGACTAACAATAGATCTGAATATCTGCAAGTTAAATTTGTATTTTGAACAGATCATTTACTATATCAGTTTAACCATTGATTTAAAAAATCTCTTAACCAAGTGGGATTTTAAAGTCCTTATTGTATTGAGATACTCAAGAGTATCAAAAGGTTTTCTTGTTGAAAACATAGTTGTATGCACCCTAAAATGGCCGCCTAGACTTTGGGCCCCATTTCTCAATTTATCAAATCCCTAAATCAATATTTTCAAATATCAACAATATCAATTATATCAATTTCCTTGATCAAATCATAATCAATTCAATATTTTCTAAGGTTTGAGCCTTATTTAATTTAAAAGAGAAAAAAAAATTAAAATAAAAATCTTATTTAATTAAGAGAACATGCTCTCTTTTAATTAATTAAAAATCTCTTTTAATTAAATAATAAAATCACTTTATCCTAAGCCTTTATTTAATTAAAAGGAATTTTCTCCTCTTTTATTTAAATAAAAAATCCCCACTTTTCTTCTTATCCTATGTTGCACAAATAAATCATTATTCTTATTTTATAAAAAGGGAAAAAGCACTTTTTGTCTTATGTGGGATACAAAAGTCAACTCCTATTTTCCTATTGGAGGATATTTGTGCACAAGGATCAAGCTTCCTTTTTTCTCCACCCTTGATTAAGACTTTTGCCTCTTAATCTCAATGGTCC
>MU223987.1:1071485-1083057 GCA_018584345.1 Thuja plicata | reverse complement strand
CTTATAAAAGGAGAGCTCTCTCCTTCATTTTCATATCTTAGGTTTTGATGCTAATGTTATGCTGCAAGTTTTCTAGGTCACTTTGGTGCTTTTTGAAGATTTGGAGCATTCTTGGCTTTTGCATCTATATGTTATCATAGTTTCATTTCTTGCATTATCATGGCATTCTTAGCTTAGATTTCCTTTATGCTTTAGATTAATTCATCTATCTTAACTAGGAGGCTTTGTAATACTTGCTCTTTCATTTTCATAGCTTAGCTTGCATATTCATCTTAATCTAGTTTGCATTGCATTTCATTATTGATTCTTGAAGATATTGGCATTCTTGCCCTTGTCTTCATTGAATCTCCTATTGCATGGTTTACTAGCAAGGTTATAGGCTTAATAGCTCTAGCTAAGAGCATTCTAAAAACCCTTGCACTCCATGCCTAGGGAGCTATGGATCGATTTTTGAGACCTCATTCTTGAGTGTTCTTAAATGTAAGGATTCATAGAAGTGTGACACAATTATAGCACACAATAGTGAGTTCTAGGTCAAAAGACAAACCATTAGTTTTAAATCCTCTAACAAGGTCACACTTAGCATTCTATATTATAACCTTTAACAAGGTTGTCTCTTCACCGAGCTCACTTCAGAAGAGTGAAAATATTTTGGGTTACCGGTCCCAAGTGGGTTTTCCCTTAGAAGGGTTTCCATGTTAAAATATATGTGTCAAATGTGTATATGGTTCATTGCATTGATATTTGTTTTACACATTATTGAAACTGGATTGGTCGATTAACACTAAGTTTATCTACTGCTACTCGGTAAAAGCTAGAAAAGATAAATAATATATGTCACCGAGCAGATTATATTTGTTAAGTTTATTTAAGGAATACAACTTGATGGACTGAAAGATAACTAGAGGGTATTATATTTGAGATATACTTTTTTTGGTTGGATTATTGAAATTATTTTTTAACGCCATTGATTCCCCCCCCTCTTAGTTATTCTAACAATTGGTATCAGAGATTTGGTGCTTGGAAGAAAATTTTAAAGGGACTTAAGCTAAAGATCACAAGATGAGTATAAGGAATGTGCCTAAGTTGAACAAAGACAAATTTTCATCATGGAAAAGTAGGATAAGACTTCATCTATCTGGTATTGGAAATGATGTCACACAACACCTGGATACTGAATATGTTGCACCTACTGGACCTTTGACTATAAATCAATTGAGAGAGAAACATGAACACAATTCTATGGTGATAGAACTTTCTTCTTCACTAACCAATACTGAATTTGAAGATGTGAAATCATGCACTTATGCAAAGAAAATGTGGGACAAACTCAAGATAGTACATGGAGGAGATGCAAATGTGCTGAGAGCTCAAGTTGAAAGCCTAAGAGGAAAGTTTGATGACCTGAGAAAAAAAGAAGAAGAGAACATCACTCAATATAGTGACACAATCAAATAAGTTGTTAATGATATCCATGGAGTAGGAGGAGTACTTGAGGAAGAAAAAGTTGTAAGTAAAATTCTGAGAACCTTACTACCTGTTTATTCTATTAGAGTATCTGCAATTCAAGAAATGAGAGCAGTAGCTAGTAACAATGTTACTCTTGATAGTTTGATTGGTAGACTTATTTCAATTGAGATGAACAAATATGATAGCAATGTCTCACCTACTATTGAGTCTGTATTCAAATTTTCTCTGAAAATAAGCAAATCTAGTAACAAACACACTATGAGAAATGATAGTTATAGTGATAGTGATGAACAAGAACTTGATGAACTTGAAGCACTAATGGCTAAGAGATTACATAGAGGTAAAGGAAGATATAAAGGTAAATTACCATTGGTCTATTTTAATAGAAGAAAAATGGACATTTTGCTGCTAGATGCCCTAACAAGAGAAAGGATGAAAGAAAAAATGACAGATCTTATGAAAATAAGTATGACAGAAGTGATGACCGAGACTACAGAAGTAACCGACACTATGATAGAAGAGATAACCGAGATTACAAGGACAAAGGAAAGAAGGCTTGTTACCTGGCTGAGAACAAAGTTGAAAATTCTGACACTCATTGTGATGAAGATATTGAGGTAGTATTTGTTGCTATAAAGGATGATTCAGACAAAGAAGAAAGGTATGTTGAAACAACACTCATATCTAAATTTATAAAAATGATGTCTAGATTATTGATAGTGGTTGTACTCATCATATGACTAGAAATAAAGAAAAGTTTGAAACTTTTAAATATTATAATGGTGGATCAGTTAGGATGGGTAATGACTCACCTTGCCTAGTTGAAGGAAAATATACCATCATGTTGAATAATATGATCAGATGCAAAAATTCATATTGCGTGAAAGGACTTAACTATAATTTATTGAGTGTTTCACAACTGAACAAAACAGGACACCGAGTTGCATTTGAGAACAAAAAGGCAATAATCTAAAATGAAAAAGGAAATTTAATCGGTACTGGTGAACAAAAAAAGGTAATCTATTCTATCTTGATGATATTGAGACCATGTGTTTATTGGCTAGAAATGAAGACATTTGGTTGTGGCATAAAATGTTATGTCATGTGAACTTTGACAACATGGTTAAGATAAGTAAGAAAAGAAAAGTGAGAGGATTACTAAGTATTTCAAAGCCCGGCCATGTTATGTTCAAGAATTGTCAAATAGAAAAAATGACAAAGTCTAATTTTAAGAGAAAAACCTACACATCTAATGCTATTCTGGAATTAGTCCATACTGACTTATGTGGACCAATGAGAACAAAGAGCTATTATGGTGATAGATACTTTATTCTATTTTTTGACTACTATTATAGGATGATGACTGTCATGTTCTTAAAAGAGAAATCTAAAGCATTTAAGATGTTCAAATGGTATAAAGCTAAAGTTGAAAAACAAAGTGGAAAAGAACTAAAATGTTTAAGATTAGATAGAGGAGGAGAATTTATTTATGATGAATTCACTAACTTTTGTAATGAGCATGGGATTACAAGACAAGTTTCTGCACCGAGAACACCACAACAAAATGGGATTATTGAAAGGAGGAATAGATCAATTGTTGATTGTGCCAGAACAATGATGATTGAAAAAGGAATCACACAAAAATTCTGGAGAGAAGTTGTAAGTATTGTTGTCTATACACTAAACCGAGTTCAATTCAAGAAAGACACCAATAAGACACCTTATGAGATATAGTATGGATACACACCAAATGTGAGTTACTTTAGAATTTTTGGAAGTCAATGTTATATACTGAAAGATGATAGGAATGGGAAACTTGACTCCAAAAGTGATGAAGGAATATTTCTAGGATATTCTACTAAAAGCAAAACTTATAAATGTTTGAACAAATCTCCTAACAAAATCATTGAAAGTGCAAATGTTAAAGTGGATGAATTTGCTGAGAAAAATGATGTGGAAAGAAGAAAGGAACCTAAAGATTACAATAAATTTTTCTACATTAAAGAACCTAACACCTTACCTGAGCGATAGAATAATGCAACCGAGCAACAGGCTGCACACATTGAGAATCAGGAAAATGCTCACAATGTTGAACTGAGTGATAATAAAGATCATGATGAATATCAAAATGAAGAACAAAGATCTAAACATGTACTTTCTAAATATGTCAGAAGACACTATCCATAGGACCAGATCATTGGAGACAAAAGAGCAGGAATGAGAACAAGAAGTAATTTTCTTAACACTAGATGTTTGATTTGTGATTTTGAGCCTCAATTTGTTAATGCTGCACTTGAGAATCAAGAATGGGTTAGTGCAATGAATAAAGAGATATAATAGATTGATAAGAGTAAAACATGGACATTAGTACCTAGATTGAGTGACAAAAATGTCATTGGCACCAAATGAATTTTCAGAAACAAACTTAATGAGAATGGAGAAGTCGCAAGGAACAAAGAAACACTAGTATGCAAAGGGTATGCACAATAAGAAGGTATTGATTATAGAGAAACCTTTGCACCAGTTGCTAGAATAGGAGTAAGAATTCTACTTGCTTATGCTTCTTTTAAATAATTCAAAGTATACCAAATGGATGTTAAATCTACATTTTTGAATGGAATACTAGAAGAGGAGGTATACATTGAATAACCTGAAGGGTTTGTTGATCCTAACAAGAAGAACATGGTTCGTAAACTACATAAAGCCTTGTATGGATTGAAACAAGCACCGGGAGCATGGTATGAAAGACTTCACTCTTATCTCATTAGTATTGGATTTTCTAGAACAAGTGATAACAATAATTTGTATTTGAAAAAAGATACTGATGATAAGACTTTGATTGCTGATATATTAGTTGATAATATCATATCTGGAGGTAATGATATGCTATGCAAGTCATTTTCTAATGAAATGAGAAAAGAATTTGAAATGTCAATGTTTGGAGAGATCAAATTTTTCTTGGCCTACAGATTCTACAATAGGATGAAGGTATCTATATCAAACAATCCAAATACATCAAAGAAGTTCTGAAGATATTCAAGATGGAGGACTCAAAATCGGTTGGAACACCTATGGAAACCAGATGCAAATTGACAAAGGAAGACAAGACAATCGAGGTAAATTAGACCTTATACAGATATATGATTGGAAAAATAATGTATGTTATACGGACTAACCCTGATATAGCACATGTAGTTGGTATAGTTGCAAGATTCTCTGCTAATCCTAAGGAATCACACATGACTTCTGTTAAGAGAATTTTGAGGTATCTGAAGAATATTGAAGACTATGGTTTGTGGCACAATAAAGAAAGAAAATTTGAGCTAAAAGTTTATACTAATGCTAATTGGGCTAGAAACATAGATGATAGAAAGAGCACTACAGGAGGAGCATTATTTATGGGTGAGAGACTTGTCACATGGATAAGTAAAAAGAAAGGATGCATATCTCAATCAACTGCAGAAGAAAAATATGTAGTTGATGCTGCAAATTTCTCTAACATTGCATGGATCAAGCAATTGATGAAAGGTATGAATGAGGAAATTTTTGACCCAATAATTATCTATTGTGATAATACAAGTGCTATAAACATTTCAAAGAACCCTGTGATGCATGCTAAGAAAAAGAACATAGCTATTAAGTATCATTACTTGAGGGAACAAGTAAAAGAGAAATAGGTGATACTAGAATATGTACAATCTAAAAAAAAACTAGCAGACATATTCACAAAACCATTGCCAAAAGAGACATTTGAGTACCTAAGGAATAGACTAGGGGTTCGTCCCTAATTGTCTACTAGTCACTAAGATGACTTGAAGGTTGCATCAACCTACACATTATTAGAAGATCAATCATGTTGATGCAAGCTGAGACATGGACTACAATGAGAAATCAGTACACTAAAGGTACTTATTTGAACTGCACACCAGAGATATTGTTGGCTACTACAGAGCTATATATATATTTTGCATTGTTGTCAAAGGGAGAGAGATATTCAATGAAATATCAAATATCCATAAGGGAGAAGAACATTTAAAGATAGAGATATTCAATGAAGTAACCATCCATCAAAGGGAAAGAATTAGAAAGAGTTAACACTGCATATCTATATAGAAAAGAGAGAAGAGATTCTACAAGAAAGGGAGAGACATAATCAAAAGACATAATTGCTACACATCCATTGAAGGGAATGAAGAAAAGGAGAGCACACAGAAGAATCAAATCTAAGCTAGAAGAGCTTACTGAGACTCAGATATTTGAATTGGTTATAGGAAAATAAGTTCGTATGTTATGACATGTTTTACACTGCATATTTCATAGTATGTTGCCATCAATGCCAAAGGGAGAGATTGATGAACTATAATTGATTGAATGTTTGAAGATGATAAGTTAATGATCACCAAGCTGCAAAAGTGAATGCAAGACATTAAATTAGTTAATGTATTATAATTTCATTAATGTCAAATTGATATAGTCTGATTGTCCATACACATAATATCATAACCTTGAAGATCTAAAGAGACAAAGTTTATGTTGTCGGTAAAACATAAAAAGTTATGTATACACCGAGTGACAGTAAACACCAACGGACAGTGCACACTGATAGATAGTGAACACTGAGTAGTTCACAGTATATACCAAGCACTGTAGTAACCAAGCAAGTGTTACCGAGAAAGAGCTATTTACTGAGCATAACTGAAGTTAATGACCGAGAATAACTGGAGTTGATGACCAATCAGAACTGAAGTTAAAGAACGATAAAACTACTTAGATGGCAGAGCTATATTTAGGGATAGACTGATTCATTTCTAGATTTAAAGCACATTTTATTCATAGTTATCAAGGAGAGATCTATGAAATAGAACTAAAGTAGATCTTTATGGGATAAAGCAAGCATGACGAGTTTTACGGATCAAGAAGTGATCTACAACAAAAACAAGGAGATTGAGTAGCTAATCATGTCTATACAAAGAGACAAGAAATTCATTATGAAAGGAGGAATGATGAGTATAATTGTGATGAAGATAGAAGTCTTCATGTATATCTGATCATACAGGCTAAAGAACAGAGCCAAGGAATTCTGCAGACACTGAGCAACAGAGGATAGAGCATTCACCGAGTAGAACAAAGGAAGAGAGAAAAGGAACTAAAGAGCATATTGATTAGAGAGGTATTATTGGACTAACAATAGATCTGAACATATGCAAGATAAATTTTTATTTTGAATAGATCATTTACTGTATCAATTTAACCATTGATTCAAAAAATCTGTTAATCGAGTGGGATTTAACCATCCTTACTGTATTGAGATACTCAAGAGTATAAAAAGGTTTTCTTGTTGACAACATAGTGAGTGCTAGGTCAAAAGATAAACTATTAGTTTTAAATCCTCTAACAAGTTTTCACTTAACAGTGTGTATTGTAACCTTTAACAGGGTTGGCTCTTCACCGAGCTCACTTCATAAGAATGAAAATATTTTGGGTTACCGGTCCTAGGTGTTTTTTTCCCTTAGAAAGGTTTCTACATTAAAATCTATGTGTCAAATGTGTATATGGTTCATTGCATTGATATTTTTCTTTACACATTATTGAAACTGGATTGGTCGGTTAACACTAAGTTTATTAACTGCTACTCAAGAAAAGCTAGAAAAGATAAACAATTTATCTCACCGAGCAGTTTATATTTGTTAAGTTTATTTAAGGCATACATCTTGATGGACTAAAATATAACTAGAGGGTATTATATTTGAGATATAAGTTTTTGGTTGGATTATTGGAATCATTTTTAAGGCCACTGATTCACCCCCTCTTAGTTATTCTAACAATAATGACTGTCAAAGTCATCCAATACCTTGTTTAAATTATCTACATTGTCCTTTGTTTGGAAAGCAAGAGGTATAACTAGGAGTTTGTTGACAGTGTCAACTAATCTTTCCATTACCCTTGAATTCTTCTCACCTTTCTTCTCAGGTCTCTCCTTCACTTTTTCAAATGCAATATAGGACAGCTTCATCAACTCATCCTCATCCATACTCTCAACATCAGTGCTCAGAGTTCTATCTCCACTTGCCAACAATAAAGATGAAGCAACACATGCATGAGTTTCTTATTTGCTTCATCTTTATTTACTGCTTCCTTCGCTACTTTAGCTTCACTCGCTTTCTTCTCTTCTTTCTCTGCCACTGTTTACAACAATTCTTCTTCCATCAATGTTGATATTATTCTCAAAAGAATCACTAAAATCCTCAAAAGTGTCCAAAGACACAGGCACACCAAAAACAAAGAAATATGGTTTCTTTACAGTACTGAAAATTGGCTATTATCTTCATCCTTTGATGTATAAAGGTTTACATCATAAATCCTTGATGACTCACCTTTTAGAATTTTAGGCTAGTAGTCTTAGGAGGTGAGGACTTCTCAGGTTCATTTCCCATCAAAACCTTATCAATTGCCTTCTGTGTTTCCTCAATAAATTCCTGCTTTGTCCCCATTATCTTCACCAATCTTGACTTCATTCTCAACAAAGGTTTCAAAGCATTTAATATCTTTTCCATTTCCTTGACTAAGACAACAGGTATCATATCTTCAACTTCTTGTACTTTGATTGCTTCATCTTCAATCTGTGCTAACTATTTCCTTATTTCTAATTTCTCATAAAGTTCTTCTGGTATACTGCCTTCAATTTCTAACAAGTTCTTCTTAAAAGAAAGAAAATGATTTATGACCATGTTCTCAACCAAAATTTTATCAGATGCACCATACCTCTCATAGTATCTAATCAATGAGATAAGCTTTCCCTACTCAATTATCCTCTTCGTCAGTATCTTTATGTCAGGCTTCCAGAGTTGTTTCATATCTGGGTTCTTCTCTTCAAATTTCTTCTCTTCTCCATTCTTCTCTTCAATTTTTGTCCTCTATCTCTTTGGTAGAGAGTCCCGTTTGGTGGATCTTATGTTCCTTCTAGAAAATTCCATTAGTTTCAGTTTCCATGATGTTCTCTTTGATTGTGTAGGTGTAGTTTGTGGTACATTAATCATAGTAGGAGGTGGATTGATAACCTTCTCAACTTCTGGAGGTGGAAGGGTTGTAGGAGTAGTGCTCACCAATCTAGAAGCACTTTTTGTCATCCCATTTCTTACCTCTTTCATCTCCTCCTTTGTTATACCATCCTTAGCTACTAGATCATATACCACATTTTCTACTTTTCTCTTCCTTGCAGCTTGAGTATGTTCTTCCCTTATCTTTGTAGAATTCTCTTCATAAGTGCCCCATCTTTATTTTGATGGATCAATTTCTAAGGATAAAATATGTTCTACTTGCATGGTCAAGACCTTGAAACTGACTTCATATCCTAGAGGATAACATCACTTCATCCTAGGTTATTTGAGTCAAAGTAAACACAATTAGTTTCAACCATGAAACAAATTGTATCCTTATATTTTTATACCAATGCCTTAGGGATCCTCATTCTTTCCTTCATCTATCTCTATAAGATTTTTATCATCCCAAATAGTTCACCATTAACCCATGTATTGTTTTGTCTTCTATAGCTCTATGTGATCTAAATTCCATTGGGTTCGCTGTCCTTCCAAGCTCTAGGGTGCATATCAGGAAAACTATGTACAATATGAATATACATGTGTATCAATAGAGACCCAAACCTGAATTCCTTTTACTTATCCTTCTTGATTTGCTTCACATTCTCCAAAACTGTTGTGCAAGTATTTCACAAAGGTTATACTTGAAATTTTCTTTCACCATTCTATATTCCATCACAGATATTGAGTTAAGTTGGCTGTTGTAATGTAGTTTATAACTGAGAATCATTGAAACCAATCTAACATCTTGCTGAAATATGTCATTAATGGTCATCACTCTCTTAACCCATCATGAATGTGTTAGGGTTTCCACCCATTTCTTTGTGTTCTTCTCTGTGATAGGGATAACACCAGATTTATCCAAACCTATTATAGCATGAATTTAGTCACTGCAAATCTTCACTGGCTGATCTCCAAGCCAAATGAAGTGGTCATGAACTCTACTTATAATGATCTTAATCCATTCATCTTTGTCGAATTCATAGAGTCAGTCATTCACATTATACTAAGGTTCTCAAGATGTGCAAACTTGGATTTCATCTTACCATCTGCTCCAATCATGTCCATCTCTTTATAGATCTCAAAGTCTCACAGAGACTCATACTTACAGTGAATGTAAGTTGTAATGTCTTCGAGATGTAGATGTTGGAAAGCAATAATGAAAATAATTGTTTTTTTGTCATTGATGTCAAACCTTAACAGGTGAGACTATTTCTATCTGTTTGAGTACCATATATATTGATTGATGAAGAAGATTTGAAGAGAAGTATAACAAGAAGACCAAGTGAAATGGTTGAGTTATGGGAAATCAAAAGGGTACTTGATCAGTTGGCACATTAGAAAAGTAATGTGTTGTCGATCTTTTGATGACAGTTTACTGAGAACAGTTTATGTTGAGTGAATTTTGTGATGACCGAGCACCAGTAAATTACGGAGGAAACCAGTGATGACCGAGCGAAAGAACACAGTGTTGGCCGAGCAGCAGTATTTTGGTAATTGTTGAGATTTAAGATCTCTGGCTGACATACTTGATTTTATTTGGATATGTAAAGTTAATTAAGGATAAACGCGATTGGTCCACACTATTTAAATGCACAGGTAACCATAATTAATGCATGGATCAAAGATTTAGTTAGTGATTTCTTTGGAGAAGTAAATTAAATGTAAAGATGGAAAGATCCGTTGGATCTGACCTAACCTAAGATCTACGATCTTGATTAAGCAGCAAAAGATTTATCTAGCCTAGATGAAGAGGTATAAGATAAACTCAAGGGGTTATTCATGATGTGGATGTAATAAGTGTATGCAAGAGGATTGCATAGTTAATTAACTGATTGGCATGATCTAGCAGAGAAGGATGAACAAAGAAGCAGAGAGTTGAGAGAGTGATTTCTTGATGGATTTTCAAGCAGATCTGAAGATTGAAAAGAGAATGGAGGCCACTTAGTGAATTATCATTAGAGCTAAATTGGATCCAGATTTGAAAAGTAAGTTGTATGTATCAAATCACACTTGTTGATTACTTTCTAACCATTGTATCAGTCAAAATCCTTTAACCAGGTTGACCTAACAGTCATTGTATAAATCCTTTGAGCAAGGTGACATTCATTTGGAATGTTCTAAGTCCTCTAACAAGGCTACTCCTGACAGGGTGATTAAATCCTTTAACCAGGTCACATTTAACAATGTGTTTTGTAACCTTTAACAGGGTTGGCTCCTAACAGAGCTCACTTCAAAAGAGTGAAAACTTGATAGCATGTTATTGGTGGTTTTTCCCAAATTGGGTTTCCACGTTAAATCATGGTGTCAATTTATGTGAATGTTTATGTTGTGTTTTACTGTTAAGTTTCTACAAGTTGATTACATTTGAACAATAAACTACATATGTATGTTGTTGATTTATGTTATTGCTATCAAGCAGATCTGAGTTGTTCAAAGTGGTATAAAGTTTAAATTGGTACATCTAGACCTAAGGATAACTGATTCACCCCCCCTTCTTAGTTATTCTGAATTCATTCTAACAAATGGTATCAGAGCTTTGGTCTCTTGAAAATAGTTTGAAGGTACTTGGAGCAAAAGATCAAGATGTATAAAAGGAGGTACCAAAGTTAAACAAAGATAATTTTCCTGCATGGTAGAGTTTGATGAAATTGCATCTAGCTGGTATCGGTGATTTTTCTAAGCACTATGTTGAACATGATTATGTAGCCCCCACTACACCTGCCATAGCTACACAATTAAGAGAAAAGTAGGAACACAATCAAGCAATGTTGGAGATTGCATCATCTTTGAACTATCATGAGTTTGAAGACATAAAGAAATGTACAAATTCAAAGTAGATGTGGGATGCCCTAGCAACCATCTATGGAGGTGATATAAATGTGCTGAGAGCCAAATCTAAAAGTTTAAGAGGTAAGTTTGATGAAATGAAAATGCAAGAAGGAGAAAATATAGTTCAATATTATGGTAGGATAAAGGAAGTTGTAAATGCTATTAGAGGAGCT
>MU223987.1:1055600-1071435 GCA_018584345.1 Thuja plicata | reverse complement strand
AGCCAAATCTAAAAGTTTAAGAGGTAAGTTTGATGAAATGAAAATGCAAGAAGGAGAAAATATAGTTCAATATTATGGTAGGATAAAGGAAGTTGTAAATGCTATTAGAGGAGCTAAGGGAACCATTTATGGTAACACAATTATGAGAAAGGTATTGAGAAAATTTCTTCCTGTATATTCTATTAGAGTCTCTACAATTCAAGAGTTAAGATGTACTCCTAATAATAATTTAACTTTGGAAGGTCTGGTAGGCAGACTTGCTGCATTTGAGATGTCAAATTTTGATAACTACACTCCACAAGCTATTGAATCTGCATTCAAGTCCCAAATGGTCCTTAACAAATCAAAGAAAGGAAAGAAATGTGTGAACAGTGATAGAAAAACTATAGATGATGATCTGGAAGAACTTGATGCACTCATGGCAAGAAGACTATCAAGAGGAAAAGAAAAATTCAAAGGTAAACTTCTTATCATTTTCTTTCATGTAATAAAGTTGGTCATATTGCTGCAAGATGTCCTGATGATAATGACAAAGATGAAAGAAGGGACAAGTACAAAGACAAAAAGGATGACTGAGTCTTCAGAAAGTATAAAGATTACAAAGATAAAAGTAAGAAATCTTGTTATATAGTTGAAGAAGCTTCTGACAGTGAATCTGAAAATTCTGATGAAATGATATAGAAATTGTGTATTTTGCTATGAAAGATGATTATGATGATGATGAGAAAACTGCACTAATTTCTTATATGAGTAAAGATGACTATTGGATTATTGACAGTGGTTGTTCACATCACATGACTGGTGATAAAGATAAATTTGAAACCTTAGATCAGTGTAAAGGTGGTTATGTTAAATTTGGTAATGATGCACCATGTCTTGTTAAAGGGAAAGGATCAATTAACTTGACTGACAAGGTCAGATGTGACAATGTATATTGTGTTGATGATCTTAACTATAATTTATTGAGTGTTGCACAACTGAATACTTCTGGTTACAGAGTTGAATTCCATCACAAGAAGGAAAATATCTATGATGCCACTGGAGAATTAGTTGGAAGTGGAGAACAAAAAAAAGGTAACTTGTTCTATCTGGACTTAGCTGATGAGACATGCTTGTTTGCACAATATAATGATGTTTGGTTATGACATAAAAGGTTGTGTCATGTAAACTATGATAACTTTGTAAGCATAAGAAAATTGAAAAAGGTTAGAGGGCTGCCTAAGTTAAAGAACCTGTAAATGCAATGTGTAAGCAATGTCAATTAGGAAAAATGACTAAATATAGTTTCAAAAGCAAGACTCATACTTCTAAGGAAATTCTGGAATTGGTTCATACTGAACTTTGTGGACCTATTGGTGAGAAAAGTTACTATGGAGATAGATACTTTATTCTATTTGTTGATGATTACTCAAGAATGATGACTGTTATGTTTCTTAAAGAAAAATTTGATGTATTCCAATTATTTAAGTGGTACTTGGAAAAATTTGAAAAGGAGATAGGTAAAATCCTAAAATGTTTAAGACCTGATAGAGGAGGTGAGCTTATTTCTAATGATTTTAACAGGTTCTGTAATGATCGAGGGATAAAAAGATAGATGTCCGTGCCTAGGACACCACCACAGAATGGTATTGCTGAGAGAAGAAATAAATCTATCATGGATTGTGCCAGAACACTAATGACGGAGAAAAATGTTGTACAAAAATATTGGAGAGGAGCTATAAGTACAACAATCTATACCCTTAATAGAGTAAAAGTCAAAAGGTACTAATGCTACACCTTATGAGCTATGGTATGGGTATGCACCTAATGTAAGATATTTCAAAGTTTTTGGAAACAAATGTTTGATACTAAAGGATAACATAAATGGAAAACTTGATGCTAAAGGTGAGGAAGGCATATTCCTTGGTTATTCAACTAAAACTAAAGCATATATGTGTTTGAATTCTAACACTAACAAAATTGTGGAAAGTGCAAATATTAGAATTGATGAATATGCAGAATGAAATGAAGCTGAAAGCACACAACAACCTGAAAGTTACAAATCATTTATCTATATGGATGAGGAATATTCTAATGTATTACTTGAACCTGATAAAGAGGTTGTCAAGAAACAACTAGCACCTGCAGAGTCATAGAACGAAAATACCGGGAAACAAGAGGTAATTTCTGAGCTATCTGATAGAGATGCCGAGTCACAGAATCAACCTAAATTGAATATGAATGACCAATATGAAGTAGAAAAAGAACCTACTCTAGCAAAGCATGTAAGGAGGCACCATAAACCTGATCAAATCATAGGATCAAAGAATTTTGTAGTTATGACAAGAAGCAAGTTGAGAGAAGATACATGCTTGTAATGTGATTTTGAGCCTAAAATAGTAAAATATGCCTTAGACAATGAAGATTGGATACAAGCCATGAATGAAGAAATTGAACAGACTGAGAAGAGTAAGACTTGGAAACTTGTACCTAGGCCAAATGACAAGAATGTAATTGGTACTAAGTGGGTATTCAGAAATAAGCAGAATGAACATGGAGAGGTAACAAGAAACAAAGCTAGATTGGTATGTAAGGGTTATGCACAAGAGGAAAGAATTGATTATGGAGAAACATTCACCCCAGTTGCAAGATTGGAAGGAGTAAGAACCTTACTTGCATATGCAGCCTACAAAGTTTTTAAAGTTTATCAAATGGATGTAAAGTCAGCATTCCTAAATGGGATATTAGAAGAAGAAGTATACATTGAACAAGATGATGGATTTGTTGACCCAAGAAAGAAGAAAATGGTTTGAAAACTACACAAGGCACTATATGGACTGAAGCAAGAACCTAGAGAATGGTATGAGAGATTGAAAAATTATTTGATAAAGATTGGATTTGCAAGAACCAATGACAACAACAATCTATATTTGAAAATAGAGAAAAGCAAAGGTACTTTATTGGCTGAAATTTTTGTTGATGACATTATATTTAGTGGACAAGATGTGTTATGCCAAGCATTTGCAAAAGAGATGCAAACTGAATTTGAGATGTCTATGTTTGGTGAGATAATTTTTTTTGTTGGCTTACAAATATATCAAATGAAGAATGGTATCTATATTACTCAATCAAAATATGTCAAGGAGATACTATAAAACTTTGGAATGGAAGATTCAAAACCAGTGAGTACACCTATGGCCACTGGACAGAAGTTAACAAAAAATAATGATACAAAAGAAGTGAATCAAACCCTTTACAGGTCAATGATTGGTAAGCTGCAATATGTTGTGCACATCAGACCTGATATTGCACTGGTTGTTGGAATTGTTGCAAGATTTTCTGCCAATCCAAAGGAAACTCATATGATGGCAATAAAAATAATTCTGAGATATTTGAAAGAAACAGATGATTATGGTCTGTATTACAAAAAGAATGATAAGTTTGAACTTAGAGTCTATACCGATTCTGATTGGGCTAGAAATTTGGATGATAGAAAAAGCACCAAAGGTGGAGAATTTATTTTAGGAAAAAGATTGGTTTCATGGACAAGCAAGAAACATAATTGCACCTCACAATCTACAGCTAAACCTGAGTATGTTGCAACAACAGTTAATTGTTCTAATATTGTGTGGTTGAAGATACTACTGAACGGTATGAAAGAAGAGATCACAGAACCACTTGTCAGATATTGTGATAACACAAGTGCCATTAATATTTCTAAGAACCTTGTGATGCACTCTAAGACAAAACATATAGCTATTAAGTATCATTACTTGAGGGAGCTAGTCTAGAAAAAGGAAGTGAGACTGAAATATGTGAATACTAAGGAACAGTTAGCAGACATATTTACAAAAGGCACTACCCAAGGATGCTCATGAGTATCTGCGAGGTAAATTTGGGGTGATTCCCCTAACTGAGGCTAATTAGTCCGGAATGGTACTATTGCATCAAATGTTATATTCAAAATATTTGACACATTGATACACAGGCAGTCACACTTTAGGATGCTGCCTAAAGTTGTGAAAAATAGACAAGGATAGAAAAGAGGATCAATCATAAGAAAGATGACAGGAACAACATGATACAGAGTTTAGAACAGAAGAATCTGCATGATGAAGATGTCAATGTCTTTTGCATTGTTGTCAAAGAGGGAGAGATTACTGAAAAAGAGATTAAGATGGAGAGATTACTGAAAAACAGATTACTGAAAGAGGGAGTCTACAAATGAACAAAGATAGAAATATTTTAGTATGATTACAGAAATAGAGGGAGAAATGTTTTACAAGATGAGAATCAGAATGAAGCTAAATACATTAATGAAGATTTGTTCATTTCAAGGAACACTGGAAAAATTTTGGGATTGTATGGTAACTATGGTTGGAAAATTATTGTTTTAAAGTTTAGTGTTGTCATCAATGCCAAAGAGGGAGATTGTTGGAAAGCTACAATGGAAACAATTTTTGTTTTTTCATTGATCTCAAACTTTAACTGGTGAGACTATTGCTATCTGTTTGACTACCATATCTATTGATTGATGAAGAAGATTTGAAGGCAAGTATAACAAGAAGACCAAGTGAAATGGTTGAGTTATGGGAAATCACAAGGGTACTTGATCAGTTTGCACATTGGCAAAGTAATGTGTTGTCTATATTTTGATGACATTTTACTGAGAAAAGTTTATGCTGATCGAAGTTTGTGATGACTGAGCACCAGTAAATTGTCAAGGAAACCAGTGATGACTGAGCGAAAGAACACAGTGTTGGCCAAGCAACAATATTTTGGTAATTGTTGAGATTTAAGACCTCTAGCCGACATAGTTGATTTTATTGGGATATGTAAATTTAATTAAGGATCAGCATGATTGGTCCATACTATTTAAACACACAGGTAACTGTAATTAATGCATGGATCAAAGATTTAATTAGTGATTTCTTTAGAGAAGTAAATTAAATGTAAAGATGGAAAGATTCGTTGGATCTGACCTAACCTATGATCTACAATCTTGATTAAGGGGAAAAGATTTATTTTACCTAGATGAAGAGGTATAAGATAACCTCAAGGGGTTATTCAGATATGGGGAAGTAATGTGAAAATTGTATGTAAGAGGATTGCATGGTTAATTGACTGATTGCCATGATCTAGGAGAGAAGGTTGAGCAGAGAAGCAGAGAGTTGCGAGAGTGATTGCTTGACAGATTTCCAAGAAGATCTGAAGATTGAAAAGAGAATGGAGGCCACTCAGTGAATTAGCATTAGAGTTGAATTGGATTTGGATTTGCAAATTAAGTTGTATGTATCAGATCACACCTGTTGATTACTTTCTAACTATTGTATCAGTCAAAATCCTTTAACCAGGTTGACCTAACAGTCACTGTATAAATCCTTTGAGCAAGGTGACATTCAGGTGGAATATTCTAAGTCCTCTAAAAAGGTCACTCCTGACAGGGTGATTAAATCCTTTAACCAGGTCACATTCAACAATGTATTTTGTAACCTTTAACAGGTTTGGCTCCTAATAGAGCTCACTTCAGAAGAGTGAAAACTTGATAGCATATTATTGGTGGTTTTTCCTAAGTTGGGTTTCCACATTAAATCATGGTGTCAACTTGTTTGAATGTTTATGTTGTGTTTTACTGTTAAGTTTCTACAAGCTGCTTATATTTGAATAGTAAACTACATATGTATGTTGTTGATTTATGCTATTGTTTCTGAGCATATCTGAGTTGTTCAAAGTGGTATAAAGTTTAAATTGGTACATCTAGACCTGAGGATAAATGATTCACCCCCCCTCTTAGTTATTCTAAATTCATTCTAATAGTAGAACATCATAGGGTGTTTGTGAAAATGCACCTTGGGATCATCTTTAGTTGATTTGAATGGGCATTTCTTGAATTTATACCTAGGCCTTTCGCCGACATCAAAAATCAATGTAGTATCCATAACCAAAGATTCACAAATGATCTAAATACCTTTTATCTATCGATTATGTGAATTTATGCTTCAATCAAATGCTTAACCTTGCTTCTTTTCTTCTCTCAGCTCAAATCCATGTTCTCCTTAGGCTCTGTTCTTCGAATGATGTTTAGAAAAGTTATTTTGATTCACTTTATACTTTGGCATGTAAAGAAATGACATAGTTCCCAATAAACTCATCTCTGCACATAATCCAGCCGATTAACAATATGGCGATCACATGATATATATTGTCAAGCTATGAAATCATAGATATAGGCTCCATAATATTTCCACATACTCTCCCTAAGCTCACAAGAGCTTACTCCTCATAATCAGGGGTTCGATAGATTTATGATGTTTCCTTCCAATGCTCCCCCTAATGCTATGCTTGGCCATCTAGGTTGATGTGGCAATGTTTGCATCAGGCAAAGACTCGGTAGCATCTACTGAATCTCCTTGAACCATTTCCTAACTCGATTCCTTTACCTTCCATACCTTACCACTATTTACATATTCTGATTTTCTAAAATGACTGTTAAATTCTTCTGCAATACTCTTAACATCACCAGTACTCTTCTTTTTATCAAAAGGTGGAGGACCATTTCTATTCTTTGTTTTGTTGTATCTTCAAAACCCCGCTATGTGTCTTGGATTATGACATTTGTAGAATGTAGGAGGTGATTTGTTTTGATTAGTCTACAATTTACAATACTTTGTGATGTGACCAAATTTATTGCACTTGTAACATGTGTTGGAAATAATGGGAAGTGTGTACTGAGAGGGGAGGGGTGAATCAGTAGTTCTAAAATTTTTAGTTAATTAACTTTTAACCTTATGTAATCAAATATTTTCTTTACCGATCATATCTGTTATTCTTTCTTTATGCATGTGACATCAATTCATAATCTTAATTGTATGTAGACATTCATAGAAACATTCATGAAAGCAATAACACATAACACAAGACATGGTAACATGGAAAACCCTTGTTAGAAGGTAAAAACTACAGTGGGGATGACACCCACAAAAACTTCACTATCTATAGATTGGAAGGGAGGTCAGTTAAGGCTTACAATTTTTTGTCACTTCTGATGATCTACCTTGTTAGAGGTATCATGTGGAGACTGTTTAAGGTCTACTCTATTAAGAGCTTTAGCAACAATATTTAGTGTCCACTCAGTTAAGAGATTTACAATAGGATTGTTAAATCCACCTTTCTTGAAATGATTTCTTCTATTTTCTACACTTGTTAGAATGTAGACAAAAATACTCATTGACCTGAGTGTATGCAATCTACAATTGTTGATTACAGATCCATTCAAGATTATATGTACAAAGTATCACCTAATGTGATTGATTAATACCTCTGTTGCTCGGTAGCCTTGGTTCTTGATAACCAAATTCATCTTTTGATGTTCTACTTCTTGAAACTCTCAGTCTGATCCATAGATGTGCTTGTTGGCTATAATAATCCTCTCATCCATCTCATATGAATGATTACAACATCTTTTTATAACATAGATTGACCTAATTTAGTTTCACGTATACAAACTTAACTCTATGATCAAAGGTTTACAACTTGACCTTGATCTCCTAGTTTGCATGTTTTTAATCAGTTAGACTGAATAAAAAAATTACAATTATGTTTCTTGTTCCTCAAGAAATAGTTTTAAAACAAATCAAGACTCTAAAAATAGAATATAACTGTTTTATCTGACGTGGAAGTCAGATCCACTTTTCTCGGGATATAACTGACTTTTGGTGTCTGATGCTCAGTTTGCTCTGAAATTAGTTTGACTGTCTTTCAGTGTTCCTTTGTTGAACTGTCTCTCAAGTTCCTCTACTTTGTTGAGTTCCTATGTTTCTTCTCTTTCAATTTATAGTGTAACCTCCTTGTCGGGTTGCACTTTCAGTTTACACTTCAAAACTTGTGTCGTCGGGTTTCTCCTTGCTTAGCACTTTCGGTCTGAGTTGAAACCTAACTTTTGGTATAGTGTAACCGATGGTTCAAAAAACTATTTTCTCTTTGCATACTAATGGAAAAACTTCTGTCATCAATTTCCCCCTTTGACATTAGTATAAAAAACTGATATGTGCAAAATACTAAAGTGTTTAGTATGTACACCATGTATATTACTTAGTCATTTCATGACTCCCCCTATGCTATGTCGGTATAGTATAGTATATGTGTATGTACACTTGTCTTTATACGATTTCTTCCTTTTCACCTTGTCTTTTCCCTTTGTGTTGTATTTTCCTTTTCCCCTTTTTACTATATGCTTTGTACATATCCTTTTCCTTTTCCCCCCTTTTTGATAGTAAGGGAAAAGGTGTATACCTAAAGCTTATCAAAAATATGAGAGTGAGAGGTCTTCATTTCTTCCATCATCTTCTCCCATTTCTCCTTTAAATTATCAAGATCCATACGCTCTAATGTGATCTTGGCACGCATTTCATAGATGTTGTCTGCTACAGACATCTCGGGGGTGGCAATTAGCTGTCTTACCAAACTTATGTGTTGTTGCAAAAGTGTGAGGTTCGATAAAAGTTGAGACTGTATCTCGGTAACCTCTTCTCAAAACTATGATTCTGCTTCCCAAATTTCTTGCCTTAATTGTTTGATTTCAATTATCTTCTCATAATGCAATTTGATTGCATTTCCATTCGTTGCTAGACTTTGACAACTTGTATTTAGATCAGAATCGATCTTTGCAATCTTATTATTATTATATTTTGTGAATTTATCCAAAGTGCATAGCTTTTGAATTAAGAAAAAAACTTCAGTAATGATTAGATCTAACTATGATGTTAATTCTGAAAGCTTTACCTTATTTTCTACCACTTCTTGGCTGATCTTTTCTGTTAATTTATATTGGAACTTCTATTATGCTCGTTACTCAGTCACCTTTTCTGGATCCACTTTCTGTGCTATGATGACTTCGGTGAGAATGGAAATTTGATCTAGAATGGGGGCATTGTGATCAACATCAATGTCAGGAACTATCTATTGTAAGATATCTCTTGTATTTTCCAGCACTAGAGAATCTTTGTGTTCTTTTCTTATCTTTTCCTGCATTGCTTTCCTTTGACATATCTCTCCATATTCTATAAGAGATTCATAGTCCAATGTGGTTGGATCACACTTTGGTATTTCAATTATTTTATCAATTGTGACCTCCAACTTACTCTTCTTGGTTTTCTTCTTCTTCTTTTGTGATGCACCTGTATGCAAAACCAATGCAAGTTTCTCTGCCTAGTCTGATGTGTTGGAGGAAGGCTTATGTGGTGTTGTACCTTTTTCTTGCTACTCAGTGTTTTCCTATCATTTTTATGAGGACATCTCCTTATCTACCTTTGGTGTATCTACAACATCTCCTTCAGTGTTTTTAGGAGTGGTATAAACTATCTTATCTTGTTCACCTTTCTATTTTTGTACTTCATCTGTATCTTTTATTTGTGCATCTTTTTTGCTATGGTCTCCATCTTTTTGTTCTCCACCGATGAATACCTGTTCATCGGTTGTATCCTTCTTCTCATCAGATGTATATTTTTTGTTCATCATTACCCTTATCTTCGGGTATGATTGCTTCCTTCTCAAGTAACTTCTCCTTCTCCAAGATAATATTGAAAGCTTGTATCAATAGTGGTATCTATCCTGGTGTGTCTACCTATGCTAAATCTGTTGTACTATCCTATTTTTTGGTTTGGTCCTTGATAACATTGACATCTTCATCTTTCTGTATCTAATCTATAGGATCTCCTCTGGTAATATCAATGATTGTATTATCCGGCTATGTTTCATCTACAACGTCCATATCCCTTTTTCCTTTTGTGTTCAATGATTCTTCATTGACATCTTCATTAGTGATAACAATATGTTTGGGGCTCTGTTTAGCCTTATCATCTTTGTTTTGTTGATTTTTGGTAAGAGCTATTTGTGGCTTGGGACTTGTATCCTTTTTAGGAATATCAACTATCTTTCTCCATTTAGTCTCACCCTTCCTATCTAGTTCAAGTAGATATCCTTGAAGCACTTGGCAGGCTCTTAACTTTGGTGAGAACCTCAAGGAGTTTTTCTTCATCACTTCTTCAATCTCCTCCATTTTAGATTCGGGAGGCATGACAGATACTAGGGATCTTTCCCTAATCTCTTTCTGAGAGTGTAAGGAAAATTTCCATCTTGCCGATAATCTATCTTGAAGTTCTTTTGGCATTTTATCTGCCAATTGTATTGGAAGATATTTGAATATACACATCATTTTGATAATTTCCTCTTCAATTTTATTTTGATCCTTGGGATCCAATGTTAGCCATTTATTAATCTTTCTATCATTTACTGTTCCTGATTTGAAAATTGAAGCACATACCTCATCAATAGTTCCAGGAATCTTACTCTTTTTCTTTTGGACAGATTCATCCTCTTGAGTATTTCTATATCTTCCTTGGTTAGGATTAAGTTCCTTCTCCTCTTTGGTGATTTGGACTGTTTGGTTTGAGGTTTTCTTTTGTAGGTCCTTACTTGACCTTTATTTATTAGTGAAGGACTTGCATACTTCGTTGTCTGACTCCTGGTCCTAGTTGTAGTTGTAGTCCTAGGTTTATTTGCAGGTGGAGGTAGTGGTGTATCTGACTCTGTCGATTCTGAGTCACTCTCCTTCTTAGCTTCACCGATGGGTGACTGACTCTCAGTTTCTTCTTTATGTTCAGTTTCCTCTTCATTCACCAATAGCTTCTTCTTCAAGTTCTTAACGATCTTGTCTTTCTTCCTATCAATCTTCTTTAAAACTAAGCCAGTTTTAATCCTTTCTTTGGCTTCTTCATAAGTTCCAAACTTGGGTTGTGATTTGTCCAATGGTTCATTTATCAATTCCTCAATAGAATTTGATGCTTGATCTATGTTTACCTCATAATCAAGTGGAGCTAGCCATGCTGTTCTCGGTACAACTGGCTTGATGTAGGTGTAGTTAGTGTCCACCATAAAACATATGTCAGTCTTGAACTTTTCTATTAAATGTTATAGAATCCTTACTCTCTTCTGCATTCAATCTTTGAATCAAGCAAAGTATTCATCCATGACTGATTCCAAATTGTCTCCTAGTGATTTGATGAACTCACTAATCTGTATGGTCACTGGTCTTGTAGTGTCCCATTTGTCATTTCCTATAGATGGGAAAGATTCTTGGAAATAGAAAAATATGCACATTATCAAAGATCCAAACTTACATGAATTAGACTTTGCATTTCTTATTTTTCTTCATGTTCTCTTCTAATTTTCTTAGCAGAAGTTCTGAAAGATCCAACTACAGTCCCATCTTGACAATCTTGTATGTTGTATCCACTGCTCCAGATGCAATGGTGTTCATCCTGGTAGCCTAAAAGAACTTGTATCCTAAGAAACATTCTCCAAATTTTAGTTCATCATCATTGATGGTGGATACCTTTAGTCCTCTTCCATCCCATGTTGCTCCTGTATTCTTCTCAATTTCAACTTTAGGCGGGTGTTTTAGTGCCTTTACCTTATCAGTTATGGGATAAGTGGAAACAATGTGTATGACATCCCTGGTTATCAGTTTTGGCTCATCCAACCATAATTTTTGGTCATGTATCCTGCTCAGTACTAACTGAATCCATCCGGTCTTGAACTCCTTTGGGAACCATAGGGCATTTGTGAGCCCTTTTACCTCAATGTGCTTATGCTCTTCCTTGATAGTACCATCATTGTTAAAAAGCTTCTTGAAAGCTTTCTCAACTTCTAGGTCTCCTATTTCTGCAATCTTGCAGTGTATATATGCTCGCATGTCTTTGACAAGCAGAACCCTAGCTGGTATTCTAGAGAATGCACCAACATTGTTGGGTTGTGAAGCAACCTTGAGACATATCTTGTAATGAGGTTCCTCACAGGTTGAATTCTAAATTAGTTTGACCTTATTCTTCTTATCATTCTTGAGCTTAGCGGTTCTTGATATAGTTTCCATCATTTCTGAAATTAGGGCTTTTTCCTGTGAATGAAAATAGAGTTCTCAGTTATTTGTGTACTTACTTCAATCTCTGTAGCTATTAGGGATCTGTTTGGAGTGTTGTGAATTAGTTTGGAGTCGCTCTATAATATTTTTGCTTCTTGCTCAGGTTTAGCTCTGTCTCTTCTCTCTAGTTGCTTGGTGAAAAATGAAACACTTCTGTCGTCTATTTATAGACTTTGCCCTAAGTTGAGTCATTAATGCTCAACCACTTCACGGTGTGTGAAGACGGAGTCATTGGGTGATACACAATAACATTCTTGGTGGTAACACGATGCTTTAGGGAAGCTATTAATTTGTTACGTTCACCAACAGATTTTGGTGTATGGTGAAGACAACTTTGTCAACTCACATGATTACCGACGGATCTCGATTTACACTAGTGACTTAGCCTTTATGTGTTGATGATTCTTGGTAAGTGTAGAAAACTTAGATTTGTATGTACAATGATGCATTTCAGTATGTATTGACCGACAAGATTATTTTCATAGAATTATAACAAGTAATACCATAGTGCATCTTTAATCATGCTGATTTGGTATTTTAACTATGTATAATGGAATTGATGCAAAATATAACTTGGTATAATTCAGTTCCATACTTACTTGTTCTACTTAGGTGGGGGTGGTGATTTCACTCAATCCATTGGATAAGGTGTCAATAATTGCATTGCTCAGTCCAGCTTCATCAGTGTTTGTAGATTTCCTCCACATTTTGTTTCTCATCTTCCTGATGTCTTCAATGGTGTTTCCATTTGCAAAGGCAATGGTCTCTATCATTTGGTCTCTGCAGTATTTCTTTAGATGACCAACTCTATGACAGTGTGGACATGCCATTCCAGGGTTAGTCCAGCTCCTAGACTTTCTTGTCCATTGTCTCATACAGTTTGCATCTATGTGACCAAATCTTCCACATGTTGTATAGTTTGCCCATGTGTTGTAATCCCAAACCTACTAGTTACCGACTCTTTTTGGTTGATAGGCAGTTTCTTGACCTTTAGGCTTCCATGTTTGCCTTTTCTTTTTCCAGCATTCAAGAGATGTGGGCCCATGAATTTTGCAAGTAGGACACTATTTGTCCATGTAGGTTTCCTTCTTTGGTTTAATCACCTCAAATTTACATTCATATGTTTTATTTCCTTTCTTGTTACATTTATAACAAATTCCTACGAATGAAGGTGTGGATTTAGGAATACCTTTCATTTTGCTCCTACATATATTTGATGTGTGGCCTAGTCTTCCATAATGATTGCATGTCAGCGTTCTTGGTTTTGGATTTGTGTACAAATTATTTGGATCAACTTGGTTGGGTGATTCTCCATTCTTGGTATAGCCTAGTCCGGTGTTGTTGTTGGCTCTCCTTTGTCCATCCAGAAAATCTTCCATCCTTTTGTTTCTTTCTTCAGCTCTCTTGATTATCTCATTATGCTATTGTTGAATTCTCACTTCTTATTTTAGCTTTTCATTTTCTTCTCTTAGCTCACCGATAACTTCTTTTCTTTCAATGAGTTCTCTATTCATTCTATTTTCCTCTTGACTGATAAGAATAATCTAATTTGTGATCTCATGATGATGTTCTGTAAGTATTTGTATTTCTAAATCTTTCTCTTGTATTTTTTCAGTAATCTTCCTCCTATCATCAATAGCTAGTGTTCTTTCTTTCTCAGCTTTTCTATCATTGTTCATGACATCAATCATTCTTACCATCTATGTCTCTTGACCAATTTGCAAATATTTCAATTGACCAGCCAAATGTTGATTGATTTCATTCAGACTTGTGATGCTTTCTTTTGATGTGTCTGATGCTTTGCTAGTTGTAGATCCTGAAGACTCAAATAGATCTAGTATCTCTTCTTCATGGTAATCTATTTCATTACAGCGAGATTACATAATCTTTCTTTCATCTAGCATATGTCTCATCTTGATTCTAGCTTCCTTATACTACTCATAGAAGATCTGAATTTCTAGCTTTTGATTCTCAATACTCTTGTCAAGCCTGTACTTCTCCATTGTATGAT
Organism: Thuja plicata; assembly: GCA_018584345.1. Classification (NCBI taxonomy): domain Eukaryota; kingdom Viridiplantae; phylum Streptophyta; class Pinopsida; order Cupressales; family Cupressaceae; genus Thuja; species Thuja plicata. Next base: position 1,057,468 of record MU223987.1, on the reverse strand, counting down.
CTTTTCTCTTAAGTCTTTAAACTTTCCAAATAAGAGATCTAGCTCTGATACGAATTGTTGGAAATAATGAGAAGCGTGTATTGAGAGGGGAGGGGTGAATCAGTACTTCTAAAACTTTTAGTTAATTAACCTTTAACCTTATGTAATCAAATCTTTGCTTAACCGATTATATATGTTGTTCTTTCTTTATGCATGTGATATCAATTCATAATCTTAATTGTATGTAGAGATTCATAGAAACATTCATGAAAGTAATAAAACTTAACACAAGATATGGTAACATGGAAAACCCCTGTTAGTAGGTAAAAACTGCGGTGGGGATGACACCCACAAAAACTTCACTATCTATATATTGGAAGGGGTTCGGTTAAGGATTGCAATTTTTTATCACTTCTGATGATCTACCCTATTAGGAGTATCATGTGGAGATTGGTTAAGGTCTACTCTATTAAGATACTTAGAAACACTATTTAGTGTGCACTCGGTTAAGAGATTTACAATAGGATTGTTAAATCCACCTTTCTTGAAAGGATTTCTTATATTGTCTACACTTTTTAGAATATAGACAAAATACTCATTAACCTGAGTGTATGCAATCTACAATTGCTAATTACAGATCCATTAAAGATTACATGTACAAAGTATCACCTAATGTGATTGATTAATACCTATGTTGTTCGGTAGCCTTGGTTCTCGGTTCTTGATAACCAAATTCATCTTTTGTTGTTCTGCTTCTTTAAACTCTCAGTCTGATCCATAGATGTTCTCGGTTGCTACAATCGTCCTCTCATCCATCTCATATGAATGATTACAACTGTTGGCAAGTTGACTTCCTGAGGAAGCATGACTTATTTTTTGTTGTCAATCATGGCAACAAAGTCATACTAAGTTTCTATCAAAGAAAACTTAGAAGATAAAATGACTAAGTACAAAAAATAGGACAGACAAAGAGATACAGAGATCAGCACATCAACACACATGTTAGAGAACACACCAGAACATGCGTGCTTAGATGTATACTCTATGGTGTATATACATGCTAGATCCAAATGTGCAGAGTACGAAACATCAGTATGGAAAAGTTACAGACAGATTAGTAAACCTCCAGTCCAGGAAATAGAGCATGGAAGCCGACTACAGTTTTGATCAGCGTGTATGATTTTATAATGTAATGGCTAAGTTCCTTTAGTTATAAGATTGTAATAATGTAATTAATGTTATAGTAAACACACTTGGGCTGACTTGTTCGAAATCATTATGTATTTTTGTTTTAGGGCCAACTAATGATTTGTTTTGGGTCGCGCCTATTCAGATTTGAAGATATAAGTATGTAATGTAAAGATATATTACAAGTGTCGATTATTATGCAAGACAAAGTTACAGAGGGATAGTATAATGAAGTCAAAAGATGATATAGCTCTTTAAAGAAGTAAGAGCATCCACACATACACGAAACTGATCAGACAACAATGTCACTACAACAGCTCATTTTTGATATACTGCATATCAACATTCAGAGGGTTGTAGCCTTCATATTATTTGGGCAGTGAGCCATACACCCCTAACAGGGTTATTGTAAAAGACTCCTAACAAGGTCAGACCTTTAAACATGTCATTGTACTCAATTTGTAAAGACTGCTTATAACAGGGCAAAGGAACTTTAACAGGTTCATTATACCTAGTACAATATTTTGTGGGTATTAATCCCCATTGGAGTTTTCCTCTGATCAAGGTTCTCCGTAATGATATCATGTGTTATGTTTTCTTGTGCTATGTTTCTTTGGATGCACATTTGATATATGTTTAATTGGCTGAAATATAATAAGTAGATAAACACTAATTCACCCCCCCCCCCCTCTCAGTGTTTC
>MU223987.1:1009399-1030872 GCA_018584345.1 Thuja plicata | reverse complement strand
TTGGAAAACTAATGTATGTTGTTCATACCAGACCAGATATAGCACATGCAGTTGGAATAGTTGCAAGATTCTCTGCTAATCCCAAAGAATCACATATGACTGCTGTCAAGAGAATTCTGAGATATCTGAAGAACACCGAAGACTATGGTTTATTGTACAAAAGAGAAGGAAAACTTGAGCTACAAGTCTATACAGATGCTGATTAGGATGGAAACATTGATGAACAAAATAACACAACTGGAGGAGCATTCTTCATGGGTGACAAACTTGTCACATGGATCAACAAGAAGCAAGGATGCATCTCTCAGTCTACTGCACAAGAAGAGTATGTGGTTGTTGCTACAAATTGCTCCAATATTGCATGGATCAAACAGTTGTTGGAAGGTATGAATATGAAGATTCTTGAACCAGTAATTATCTACTGTGATAATACCAGTGCAATTAATATTTCTAAGAATCTAGTCATGCATGCTAAGACTAAGCATATTGCTATCAAGTATCACTATCTAAGAGAACAAGTGCAAGCAAAGGAGGTGATACTAGAATATGTTCAATCAAAGGAACAATTAACTAATATATTCACCAAGCTATTACCAAAAGATACATTTGAGTACTTGAGACAGAGACTAGGGGTACAACCCTTGTCTATCGGTCAGTAAGCTGACTAGAAGGCTGCATCAACATACGCATAATCAAAAGATCATTCATGTTGATGCAAACACCAAAATGAACAGCAACAGATACATATGTACACAACAAGGTACAAATTTGCACCGATTACCAGAGACATTGTATTGTTGATGGATAGGGAAATTCAAGGAATACATTATATAAAGGATGAAAGATGATATAAAAGAAACTTGTTTGGCATTATTGTCAAAGTGAGAGATTATCTCATTATCATAACAGAGAGAGATTCATTATCATAAAGGAGAGATTATCTCATTATCTGAAAAGATTATATCATTATCCATGAAGAGAAGTTCCTAAGAATCAAAAGGAAGAGTTAATCAATATTCAAATGGAGGGAGATTGATTACATATGAAATATCCATCTAAGGGAGAGAAATAACAAAGGGAGAGAGTTCATACAAAGAAAGAGATTGTTGTCAAAAGAAAAAGAAATTATCAAGAATAGGAACAGTCAAGGCAGAGCACATATCAGAGCAGAGACATTAGAGGCAACATTTATCCAATGAAGGGATTGAAGATTGATGAAACCACTCTGCAAGAAACAAATCTAAGCTATCTAAGATTACCGAGAACCAGACATTTGTAATAGTTACAATAGGAAAGGTTGATGAAACTGTTATATTTCATATTGTATTAGTAATAGTATAGTATGATAATGTAGTGTGTTGCTATCAATGGCAAAGGGAGAGATTGATGACATGTAACTGATTGAATGTTTGAAGATGTTAAATTGATCACCAAAATGTAGAAAGATAACGCAAGACATTAAATCAGTTAATGGATTGTATTGTCATTGATGTCAACTTGATATAATCTAATTGGTTATAATCAAAGTGTCAAAGACTTCAGAGAATCAGAGAGATAAAGATTATGCTTTTAGTAATGCATAAAAGACAAGCATTCACCATGTGACTTCAAACATCGGCGGCTAGTGGAACCCGACAGACTGAGATAACTGAAAGTCAAGTCACTGTGATGCCTGAGCAAGAAACCCGACGAGAATTACCGACGAGCAAAATCATAGTGTAGCCCGACGGACAGACAACTCCGAGGAGAACTAGAGTGTTGACCGAAGCTATCAAAGAGTTAAAACACCAAAGTTTATTGGAGTTCAGAAATGACAAAATATCTAGCTGGCAGAGCTAAATATATACTTAACTGGTAGTTATCATTGCTTTCATCGACAAGTTAAAGCCAGAGATAAGTAAAGGATTTAAAGTTGTTTTGTCCATTTGGCAAGAAGATCTCTGCGAGATAAAACATGAGTTTGGTTTTAAATAAGATTGGCTAAGATTGCGGATCACGCCAAGATCAAGAAAATCAAGAACCTAGAAATGATGATATCATGTCTATAAAGAGACAACTTAATTCATTACAAATTAAAGGGAGTGAATGAAAAAGAGGACGTTGGAGAGAAACTGATGAAGAACAACTTCATACAGTCCTGATCAATCAAGATGAGGAAAGAGCTAAAGATTTCTGTGGACACCGAGCAACAGAACATAGCATCACCGAGCAAAACAAGAGTGGATCAAAGGTATTGAAAACGATATATTGAACAGATTGGTTTAATGAGCTTACAATATATTTGAAAATCTGCAAGTATAAGTTGTATATGTGAACAGATCATACTGTTTCAGTTAAACCATTGATTCATAAAGTCTCTTAACCGAGCAGGATTTAGAAGATCCTTTCTATATTGAGATACATCCCAAGGAGTATCAAAAAGTTTGATCATGAAGATAGCATGAGATGCCAGACACCATTGGACAAACCAGAATAGTCTGGACAAGGAATATAGCATAGATATGCTCGATATCAAGTGACAAACTAATCTTTTAAATCCTCTATCAAGGTCACACCTAACAGTGTCTTTGTAACCTTTAGCAGGGTTGGCTCTTCACCGAGCTCACTTCAGAAGAGTGAAAATTTTGGGTTACTGGTCCCAAATGGTTTTTCCCTTAACATGGTTTCCACGTTAAAAATCCATGTGTCAATGTGTTTATGAGTCATTACTTTAGTGTCTTGCATTACACATAGCTAATCTGGATTAATCGGTATACTCTAAGTAATTTACTGTTTTTCAGTAAATTGAAAGACTGTTATTCGGTAAACATACAGAATAAGGTTTAACAAAGTACTCCGAGCAGTAGTAATTTGATAAGTATATTTGAAGGCATTCATCTTATAGGACTGAAGATAACTAGAGGTTTAATATTGTGGTACTAATTTTTTGGGTTGATTAATTGGAATATTTTTTAGGCCACTGATTCATCCCCCCCTCTCAGTTATTACTAACATCTCTCTCTCTCTCTCTCTACCTCCCTCTACCTATACCTATTTATTAAGCTTGTCTCTATCACCTCCTTTATTTCTTACTCTTTCCCATCTATCTCTGTCTCCCTATAGATCTATCTTCATGTCTATTTATACCTCATTATCTATGACTCTCTCTTATTCACTTCATCTCTCCCCCCACCTATCCTAATCAATCAATTGCTTTCTATCTATATCTATCTCTGCCTCCATCTCCCCATCTCCATCTCTCTCCTTATCCATATCTCTTTCTATACCTCTCTCTATAAATATATCTCTTCCTCTATACTTGATTAATCTCTCTCTCTCTCTCTCTCTCTCTAGAGATCCTTTGATATAGGTGGAATCTCTCTATCATTCTTTGGGTCCTCTCTCTCTATCCTTCTCTAGATAGGTCCTCTCTCTCTATCCTTCTTTAGAGAGAGATAAACATATAGATGAGAAGTAGATAAATATAGAAAGAGGGAATGGTGGGAAAAGAATGAGATAGAAGGATAAATATCTAAATATGGAGAGATAGAGATAGAGAAGGAGAAATAGGGTGTTTATGTGTATGAGAGAGAGATACACAGATAGAGATACAACGGGATAAAGATATAACTCAACAAAGAGAGAGGGGTGAAGATAAGTAAATCGACATAAATACCTCCCTTTGCCTATACCTATTTATTACTTATCTCTATCACCTCATTTCTTTTTCACTCTCTCTTTCTCTCTCTCTCTCTAGAGACATATAAATGGATAGATGAGAAGTAGAGAAATATAGAAAGAGGGAATGATGGAAAGAGAAGGCTCCTGATAAGGGGAGATATATTTAAATATGGATACAAAGACAACGAGGGATAAATAGGGTCTTTGTGTGGATAAATGAGAGCGATAAAGAGATATAGATATAGAGGGATAAAGAAATAGATAAACAAAGGGAGAGAGATGAAGATAAGTAGAGACATAAGTGGAGAGATATAAAAATAAAGAATAATAGTGTGAGAGAGAGGAGAGATAGGTAGAAACATAGAAATAGAGGGAGAGGGTGAGGGAGAGAAACAAGGAGAAGTTGACATATACAAAGAGCTAAACATATAGAGGGGGAGAGAAGAAGAGGAAGATAGGAAAAGTAAATAAAAAGGACATGCATGCTTTAATATTGAAAAAAGTAGAAATATAAACAATGTATCAAATTTTAAAATAAAACCATGATGTGGTTACCAATGATGGGCAAGGTAAGTAAAAGACATTTCACAATTAAGATAATAGAAAAATATGTAATAGTATAAAATCAGTGAAGAATCGTTCATGCAGATAATTTAAAATATAAAATTCAAATGCAAATGTTGTCAAAGTATAGATCTAAGAAATCCTAACATGAATAAGAAACCCTAGAAGAAGGTTAGGTTGTATAGGATTGATTTGATTCAATTAAATAAAAAGAGATCTAAAGATCCAAACAAGTAAATAAAAAAGAGGGACGAGAGATAGAGGTAGAGAGCTAGGGAGGGAGGGAGGGAGAGGTAGGTAGAAAGAGTGGGAGAGAGAGAGAGAGAGAGAGAGAGAGAGAGAGAGAGAGAGAGAGAGAGAGANGGGAGAGAGAGAGAGAGAGAGAGAGAGAGAGAGAGAGAGAGAGAGAGAGTTATAATGAAGGGAAAAGAGAAAGGAAATGAGTGAGGGAGTTATATAGAGACAAGTCTAGATCTCAAGGGAGAGACACTGAGGTAGATGGAGTGATGAAGAGGTAGATATATAAGTGTAGAGCTTGAGAGGGATAGAAGGAAGGACAAATTGAGGGGTAGGTAGAAAGATATTTATAAAGAGAGATGTCTAAAGAGGGACAAAAAGAGGGGGGACCAAGGGTGAGGTAAAGCGATCTAGGTTTACATCTGAGAGAGAGAGAGAGAGAGAGAGAGAGAGAGAGAGAGAGAGAGAGTCTATCAAAATTTATTACTCTTCTTGGTAACATGACTAAATTTATTATTATTAATTACTAACTTAATGTTTCGAGTATTTTGAGATGATTGTTACAAAATGAATCATGGGAAAAGGGACTTCAAATGCAAAAGTTGAGCATTTAATGTTTTAAATATGAACTTGATAAACTTAAATTAATTCTAATTATTTTTTATTATATGGTATAAAAACACTACCTGTTGCATTGTGTAGAGCTCTGAATCACCTTTCCAATGTTTGTAAAAAAAAAAAAAAATTTAATAAAAATGTAAAAGTTATGCCCATTTTACTAAAATGTGTTTTAAACACTTTTGAAAAGAGATATCTGTTTTGTAAAAAAATGGACATTCATTTTAAACATTTTAAAAATGGATATTTGTTATTAGAAAATATCCATTTTCTATGACATAATTTCTCCCCCCATTTTTGCCTCATGATTGCTATGGCATTTCGCTTGGGGATGCTAAACCTAGAAAGTCGTCACAAATAATGAGTTTTCAGTATGTCCTTGGTTTTCCAAATTTCGTCCATGTGGCTAACGATTTTTTTAACCCAGAATTCATAAAATGAAAAAAGGTTTTTTAAGGAAATTGTCAACGTTCCACCAATATTAATTATATTATTTTAAATTTAATAAATAATTATTATTGATTTTCTACATGTATTATGACTAAAGTCCCAATTGATAAGTTGATTGATAAGCATCTATAACTTTCAAACGGTCTCACATTTTTTGAATCCGAAAGATGTGTCACATTCTATGCTTCACAGACTATAGGATAAAAAAAAATCATAAAGTTGACCAAGTTATGGTGGTCAGACATATGAGTTTTTATTTTTTTTCAAAAGTTGTAGTAAAAAGTTCATAACTAATTATTTTCTTGGAAAAAATTAGAAAAAAAATATGCATCACATTTGAACATGTGTCCTCTACTTCTATCTAAAGGCTCATAAAAAAAATGTTTTCATTGTACTTAGGGTGGTCAGACATACACCTACACCTGCTTCCTATCTTTTTTCCTAAAAATTTAGTACTATGATATTCAAATTTCAATTTTTCACCAAATAGATTTGTTATTAGAAAACAACTAGTAGAATAGAAACTATAGTCAATTTTCGACAAATTTTGTTCTTATATATTTTTGAGATAATATTGATAGTAATTCAAATTTTCATGTCAAGTTGCCTCACTGTGTTTTTTTGAATTTTCATCGCCACTTAAGAGCCTAGTTTGGCCCACCATGATCCAGTACATAACCTATTGTCTACAACCATATATTCAAAATTGTAAACCAATATGAAAAGAGGGTTTGCCTAGGAGAACTCGACACTAGCAATCCAAAAACATCCCCAAATGTAATTTAAAATATCATTATCCTAAGATGCATTCAAATATCAATGATTACAATGAAACATTTTTCATGTGATTGCACTCCACTAGATCAATTTCACAAATTACTAACTAGTTCCACACTAGAGATATTCCTGCTACACTTGAATCTAATATTGAGAAGACTGAATCCAACCCACAGATTTCTGAGATTATTAACCAAATGAAAAGCATTTACATATTTTCGTTGACATAAAAATTTTACAAAATATCAAAATATTAATTCTCCATAGATAATATTTCGCTTTACCGACTCCACTTCTTAATTAGATGTAAGGTAATTAATAGTTTCTGTAAAGAGGGTTTCTTCCTTTACACTTTACACCCTAGACGATTCCAAAATTTAGTACCTTCAACTTGCACAGAAATTCAACTCGGAGGGACAGAAAAGATCATCAAACAAACTTCGACGAGAAAATAGAGAGTACTTTGTATAAAATTAACTGCTGTTCAATTTCGAGGAGGCCCCCAAAACGAGGATTTAGTGCTCTCACATGGAGTGGATGAATGAATTTTTTAAATGGTGTATGATTGGGCCTGTCAAAACCACGACTTTGAGGCATTACCCCTTAAAAGGGGTCCCATGTACAGTAGGTCACTGCTCATTGATTAGTCCAAACTGCAATTTTCCAGCGATGCATCACATGCTTACATTATTATTTAACAATGCCTAAGCTCTCAGCAACTCCACCTGGAGATCTGGAACAAAGAAAATAATTCAATCCCTTGCAACCACTGCAACAATGGCGAATGATCACTGTCAGTTCAGTTCAATCCTGTGTTATGTGTTTGTAGTGCTTCTTGGGTTGAATCCCACTCTGGTTGTTTCAAGCAAAGATTTACAACAATGGAATATACTCAGTCCAAAGAGAGGCAGGGAAAAATACAGCTTGAAGAACTACTGTGAGAGCTGGAGAATGAATGTGGAGCTCAACAATCTCAGAGATTTTGAAGTGGTTCCAGGTGAATGCATATTCCATATTTCCAAGTACATGACATCTACACAGTACAATGTGGATCAAGAAAGAGCAGTGGAAGAGGCCCTTGTGCATCTTACAGCCCTCCAATTAGCAGGAGATGGGAAGGACGCCTGGATCTTTGATGTTGATGATACCCTGCTCTCCACGCTTCCCTTCTTTAAACAGCACAGCTATGGGTAAATTTGGAGCCCAGATTCATAGAATTTATGCTGCTATTTTTGGTTTTTGGTTTGTTGGGTTTGTTCTGTTTTAACAGGTTTCATACAGTCAAGGTTAGTACCTTTAGCATTTTGGGTTCATCCTTTTCTAAAATCATTTGGACCTTAGATTTTTTCATTAACTAATGACAGTAAAAAGGATCTGGATCTGCTTGAAACATATAAGTATGATTTATTGAAAAGTGGAGGTATTCAAAAGATTGTTTTTGAAATCAATTGTATATTTTGTGATGGCGGATCACTGCATTTCAATTGATTTAAGAAACAATCTTTCGAATACCAGTATAGAGTGTAGAAACTAATGCCAATTAGAAAGAAAGTTTTTCATAATATATCAAAATATATATATTTTTTATATAATTGAATAGTTTTTCAATCAATCTCATAAACCTATTTTGTAAACAGTAGTTGGCACAAACCTGTTTATTCTGATCACGTATGGTCCATTTAATATATATTTAGATAATACAAAAACTAAAATTTAATACTTTATCTCAAATTTGCTATTTACCATTTTATCTTAACTTACAATCTTTGTCAATACATTGAAGATCTATTCATCAGTTTATTCAATTTACAATCTTTACCATTTATGGGTTCACAGTTTTCATATCTTATAATGAGCTGAGTTTGAAGATCCTATTCCAAAGTTTAGGAAGGACGAAACCATTAAATATAAGGAAAAATTGAAAGAAAAAATAAATCTTATTTGACTCGGCATCTTGCTATTATTATTTGTGGGTCAGTCTTGTAATCCTTCACAACATTTGTTTTTGGGTTAATTGGGTGATGGACAGGGTGTGTGATGCTTGATTATACATAAAAACACAATTCTATCAGCTGCTTTATACTCAGCAGAACAAAAACAATTCATTAAAATTTCTGAAAAGAAATTAGAATTTCAGATAACTGAGAGTTTAAACAAACAGCCGACACGTTCCAATTTATTTCTGATTTATATTTTAAGAAGCAATGGATCTCATATTTTAATGGGAATTAGATTTATTCTAAGTGGAATTTTGGTAGTAAAATTAAATGAACACGCACAATTTTCAGTATACACTGTCATTTGCGATTTTGACTCTCAAAAATGGTGGATCTTATTAATGATAACAGATTTTCACAATTCATGAATTTTTACTGCTATGTTTTTAGGAAAGATTGTGTGTAAGTTTTTAGCATCAAAGTTTCGGATCATATTCCATTATCCATCATCAGAATGAGAGAGCTCAAGAATGAAAAATTGAATCTTAATTTCAAAAGAATTGAACTCGTCTTTCCGTTAAGAAATGCTTCAAAAGAGTTGGGTTTTTAGTTTCAAGGAGTTAAGATAAAAGAGAAATTAAGACATTTATATGATTGGTTCGGAATATGTCATATTCTCTTTCATAAATTTAGTCAAGTAATTTGCATAAATGTTTTAAATTTATCAAGTTTTTAAATATCTGTAATAATTTTTACGCATCTTTTTCCTCACCTGTCATTCTCTTTTGAAACATCTCGTCAAACAGTGATTCCTCAGTTTGTCTTTATTTCTAAATATATTTTGTCAGTTTTTCCAAAAACAATATATCAAACAACTGGCACACTCAATTTCCACAGTTTTCCGAAATAGGTATTTGTTCTACTCCGTAAAACATTTTGTCGAACAGTTGGCACACTTCTTCAATTTTATCATTTTCCCTAAATATTTTATCAAAACATTTCTTTCCAGGTCTGTCAATACTTCCATCCCTGTCTTACTCTCTTTGAAACATTTTGTCAAACAATTAGCGCGCACACACATTTTATCAATTACTCCATGCCAACTAACTTAGCTTCTTGATGCCATCTTCGAAAGAAAAACACATATAATTCCAATCGTCATTGTCAAAAATTCATCCCTCTTTCTACATTAGAAGAAGGCTTTGGATTGGGTTGGGACTGTGAAAGCTTCTGGAAAAGTAGGTTATGAAATTACTTACTCGTTTGCTTTGCAGCGGGGAGCCGATTGATAAAGATGCGCTAGAGAGCTGGATGGAGGAGATAAAAGCGCCCGCAGTGGAATCTGTTTTGCCTCTTTACAATGAGCTTAAGATGAGCGGAGTGAAGATCATCATCATCACCTGGAGAAGCGAACGTTTAAGGGATGTGACCGCACAGAATCTGGTGACGGCTGGATTTACAGGGTGGACGCAACTGATAATGAGGTACTTCCAATTCATCGATTTGTTTGCAAAATTGTCGAAAAGTTTCTCTTATTTAATATTGGATCTAATTGATTTTTGAGAGCAGGGGAGATAGCGATAATGGGAAATCGGTAACAAGCTACAAATCTGGCAAGAGGGAGGCGCTGGTGAAGGATGGGTATCGTATTCTGGGCAATGTTGGTGATCAGTGGAGTGATGTCCTTGGTACTAAAGCTGGGATTCGAACCTTCAAACTCCCCAATTCCATGTATTACTCTGCTTAAATTATGTGGGCTTAACATGGAGAACAAGTGGAATCGTTTTTGTAGTTGTGTCATCATCAATCTTCCATCTTTGTTCTATATATCGGAATGGAAAACAAGCTAGATTGTTTAATTGGTAGTTTGTACAACCGGTTTCAGTAGAAATTTAAAGATATTAATTTAGGTACTACTGATGCATTTAGCAGAAAGAACTTCAATTTTCTGTTGAGTTTAAAAATTACTTTATTTATTTAGTTGTTTATTTTGTTTGGTGTGGATAGTAATTAATGATGGGTGGAATGAGAGCACACTTCCAATAATTAATTTAAAAGTTTATAGACACGATAACTGTTATTGTAATTATATTGTTATGTAATTGGATAAATTTCAACAAAAGAGGGAGATGGAACACAATCATTTGGGAAATTTGGAGAGGCCTTGGTCATCAAGAATAGGTTCTCAAGATGTTATAGTATCATATTTGTTTTATTCATATTCATCAACAAAAGTCTTGTAAATAGGGGAACCAACAAGGTTCGGTCAGGAGAACCCCCACTTTCATGCTAATTAGAGATGTCACTGTCACACTAAGAAGCAAAAGATTGGCTACATGGTATGAGAGACCAACCATGACATCTATGTCGAGGGGACCCTTGAGAGCCACATGTAGACTGGGCAATATGGATATGACCATAGTAGTATCCATATAAAGGGGAAACATCCCTAGTGATAACATAAGTCAACACATTAGCAACAATGCATAGAGAACTAGCTCAATGCACCATAAGAACCTACAACTGGAAAACTTCCAAAATAACCTTATTGGCCTAGACATGAATCAATAGAATCAAATGAGAGCATATAATGGCTTTAGTATACATGGAAAAGTGAGCATCTGTAGTGGCTTCTAAAAATAAAGCAACATTCATATATTTCCACATTTTGAATATAATTTTCACTTTGAAAGCATAACAAATTTGGGTAAATCTTGAAACCATCTTAAGCTAATTTCGTAGAAATATCATATTCTTGGAAAAAAAGGTTTGGTTGAAAAGATTTGCAAAAATCATATATCTAATTACATATGGCTTAGGCCTATGAGTAAAACTAGTAGAGATGCTTGAGAGTTGGGTAAGTGTACAAAGATGTGGGACCAAAACGTCGCCACTCACTTTTTTGGTCCCCCAAAAAGCTTATGGCGTGTGCCCTATATGGTGCATGTCATATGGTTCATCGTGTCGAGCCTTAGGCTTGGGCACACCAAGCCTATATGGCGTGCGCCAAATATGGTGCACAAATGTTGCATTGAAAACATCTCTCTCTCTCTCTCTCTCTCTCTCTCTCTCTCTCTCTCTCTCTCTNCTGCAGCACTAAGGGGGCCCACCTCCCGTGGTATTGGGGTGCGGGGTACGTCCCCCCCAAAATATTGTTATTTTTTATTATTATTAAATATTAAAAAAAAAAAATTAATTTAATTTTAAATTAATATAATTAAATTTGTTTGTTTATTATTAATAGTATTTAATTAATATGTTATTTAAATTGTATTATATATATGTTTAATTTTATTAGTATTTAAATAATGATTAAATTTATTTTAATATTAATTAATGTTAAAATAAACTTTAGGTGTTTAAACTTGTTTTTTTTTTTAAAAAGAACTTGGTTTTAATATTAGTTAATCTAATATTAATTGGTATCGTCTTTAATTATTATGTTAATTATTAATTAATTAGATTTATTAATTGGTAGTTAATATTTTAATTTCTATTGTTGATTATCGTGTATTTTCCCTGTTTAAAATGTATTGTTCTTTTGGGTTTTTGGAAAACTACGTTGAGTCCTAGAGAATTGTACCAGAGGCTGTGGTGTGTACTATGTCCTTGCATTTTTGTTTTGCTTGTGATTAGTATCTATTCGATTATCTTTCCCCAAATTGTTGTCTTAAGCTCGAGTGTGGGTGTTTACTTAGTGTTTGGGTTCGTGAACCAATGTGTGTTCCTGTTGGCATTAAGTGGAACTCAATTCTGATTGTGGTACCTATACGGTACTTTTGAGATTAATGATCTTTTGAGCTTAGGGTAGGTAATCCAATGTCTAAGGGGGAGTGGCTTACAATGAGGGTCGGGACCCTAAGAGGTTGCCAGGGTAACTCATTGTAAGTTACATAATAAGTGATAACTTAATACACTACAAGGTTTAAAATGAATTATTATGACGTCTGTATTCCACACCCATGCCTTGAGTGCTTTTATAGACTACGATGGGAGTGGGAGAAGATGCTTGATTTGATCTTGCATAGTTAGTACCCTTGTCTCTACAAGAGGTTACTAATGCTGCATAGAGTCACTAGGGGGGTGAGGGTCTAGCGAGATTGCCTGGGTCACCTTAGGGTTGACTCGTGTGATGACACTTCCCCTATTCATTTCAAATTTCCTACGTGAGTCAGTTGCCTCTGGGTTTATAGGTCTTTACCTGTTCAGTTGAGTTGTACCTTGAGATAGAGAGCTTTCTATATCCCTTGCTTCGTCGTACTTTTTAACTGGTTTGTGAACCGATTGGGATCTGTTGTTATCTCCTCAGCACGGTGGGAATGGACCATTTAGGTGCCACGAGGACGGGTGGTAGTGATCCTCTTTACCATTGGAGACCTCGACGTCCTTGTACCAATTTTGGTGATCTTGTTGCTATTGTGCTTCTTGCGACATCTTAGGAGATATGCTCTTATCTTTCTTGAGTTGTTTATAATATCATGTATATGTATTTCAGTTATACTGTTTATGGATTAATGTATTGTAATTCATGATTAATTATAATTACATACCCTGCAATTTGTGCAGTGGATGTCATTTCTTGGATATACCTTATGGTATTAAATGTAACCATATCATTATTTATGAGATGTTGTCCTTTTTAATCATGTTGTACTTTGATACTTTTATATTTAATCTTTAATTAATTTATGAGTAATTCTTACATAATGGAATCCTTGAGAATTGTATCCTTGTTGAGTTTACTTTATGATCATGTTTTGTGTTTCATTGTATTTGCTTTTGCTTAGTTATTCATCTTGAATGTAAACTTAAAAAAAAAAAATTGTAAACTTAGTTACTTGTTAGAGGTTATTTCTCTTGGGTTCCCTAGCGAGGCATTACACTTGGTATCAGAGCCCATGTTTCTTTACACTAGGATCTTTGGTAATTGCATACGCCCACTAGTTGTTTAGTAGTTGAAAACTTGAAAACAAACATAGACATATAACACCCTTGTATTTCAGACTACTGTTTTATGACCATATACCATGTCTTTACTTTATGACTTATTTTTTCGTGTTAACGTTTCTCCTCGATGTTGATATAGGAAATATGGTTACTGAAACTAGATCTGCTACTAGGGGCCGAAGTGTAGGCTATAGTAGAGGGTGCGGAAGGGGTAGGATCCCTAGCGCATATGCGGGTGCTAGGATTGAGAGTGTGCATGAGGAGGACATGGAAGAGCGCAATGGTGAATGAGAGGTTGAGACAAGGTCTCAAACCATGCAATTACTTCAGGCCATTTTGGATCGCCTTCCCAAGGCGAATAAAGATTAGGGGGAAGAGCATCACCATGAGGAGGAGACTAGACAGAGATCTAGGAGCCCGGGTAGGAAGGGTATTTCAGGCGATCAGGAGGCCGCTAAGGTCAGGCAGATGAGAGACCTTCTGAGGTCATGACCACCTCCATTCAATGGTCTTGGTACTGGATTTGAGGCAGAAACTTGGCTCATTGTGTTGGATCATTGTTATTCTATGTAGCAGTTTGACACCAATGTCAAAGCGAGGTATGCTACCATAAACCTCGAGGGGTTTGCAGCCACTTGGTGGAAGATTGAGGAGGATAAGTTGGGACTTAGCACAGATACCACCACTTGGGAGTTATTTCTGGAGAACTTCTATGAGCGGTTCTTATCTGACCAGTGACACCAGCAGCGTGCAGATGAATTCCACAACCTGTGGTAGTTAACCCTTACAGTTCAGGAGTATGAGCGTCATTTCTTTGAGTTGAAGCCTTATGCAGGGTTTACCGACAAGTCTCTACTGATGGTTCAACATTTCATTAGGGGGCTTAATAGCCGCATCGTTGGGGGAGTCAAGGTTTTCAAACCTAAGACCCTCAAGGAGGTAGTCAACAAAGCTACTCTAGTTGAGGCAATTCAGAGTTCGGGTCATGGTGGCTAGGTAGGTGCTCACACTGGGGGATCTAATTCTTCGGGGTTTCAAGGTAATCAGCCCCAAGGGGCTAGGGACTTCAAGAAACCCTTCTCTCAGTTCAAGGGTAACCGGGGTCAGCAGTAGAAGGGTTCATACTCTCTAGCGTAGAGTGGTAGTTCTTAGTCAAAGAACTACCGTAACTTTTAGCGCAACAAGCGCAATCAGCCCAGTCAACCCGCACAGAGTTCTCATTCAGTGGCTAGAGAGGCAGCTACCAACAGCTTAGTGCACCTCCTTTGGGAGAGGTTATGGTAAAGGTGGTGGTTGCTTCTCTTATGGGCAGTTTGGGCATATTGCAGTGAATTGTCCCTAGCATGCTTCACAGCTTTCAGGATAGAGGGCCGCAGCTTCAGAGCCTACAGTTGGAGATGCTGGTAGATCTCACAAGGTCTTTGTAGCTATGGATCAGTGTCAAGCAGAGCACCAAGGAACAGTGGTAGAAACTTCGGGTACTACTCGAGGTATTTCTATTTCTATCTTGTTTGATTCACGAGCTATAGACTCTTTTATATCTCCTTTTATAGTAGAGTGATGTGGGCTTGTGGTAGTAAAGAAAGATATAAGATGGCAAGTAGAGTTAGCCCCGGGGGAAAGGGTACCAACAGATTCTCTAGTGCTTAATTGTGAGTTGAACTTGGGTAAGTTCACCACCTTGGTGGACCTTTGTGTGATTCCCTTGGGATCATATGATGTTGTCCTTGGGATGGATTGGTTAGGATCTCATGGAGCCAACATTGATTGTAGACAAAAGACCATCAGATGCAAGGATGATTTTGGAAAGGACATGGATATTTTGGGTATTCAATGTCCTATTTCCCTTCGTATGATTTCCTCCATGCAAACCAAGTGAAGCATGCGAAAGGGATGTCAGGTTTTTGTTGTATCTATGAATGAGCCATATGAAGTTGAGACAAAAGACAAGACTCTTGATCATCCTATTCTTCAAGAATTCATATATGTCTTTCTGAGTGATATTTCAGGTATGCCACCAAAGCATCACATAGATTTTCGTATTGACCTCATTCCAGGAGCACAACCTATTTCTAGAGCTCCTTACCAGATAACCACTCAGGAGTTGAATGAGTTATGACTCCAGTTAGAAGATCTTTTGGCAAAGGGTTGCATTCATCCAAGTGTTTTCCTATGGGGAGCACCTGTACTCTTCCTCAAGAAGAAGGATGGATCTTTACGCTTGTGCATCGACTATAGACAGTTGAACAAGGTAACGATCAAGAATAGGTATCCTCTGCCAAGGATTGATGACCTATTTGATCAGATTAAGGGAGCCAAGGTGTTCTCTAAGATAGATCTCAAGTTGGGATATCATCAGTTGTGTATCCAGGATGCAGATATTCACAAGATTGCATTCTGTACTCGCTATGGACATTATGAATTCATAGTAGTCCCTTTTGGCTTGACAAATGCTCCATCGGTCTTCATGTGCTTGATGAATGGAGTTTTTCTCTCTTATCTTGATCACTTTGTTCTCGTCTTCTTGGATGACATATTGATATATTCTAAATCTCCAGAAGAGCACGAGGAACATATGCGACAAGTTTTGCAGTGCCTTTTGGATAATCAGTTGTATGCCAATGCGGCAAAATATGACTTCTTTTAGTCAAAAGTTCAGTACCTGGGTCATGTCATTTCAGATGAGGGTATCTCAGTGGATTCATCAAAGATTCAGGCGATGGTTGATTGGCCAGCACCCACTAATGTGGTAGAAGTTCGTAGTTTCATGGGATTGGTTGGTTATTACCGCCAATTTGTTCAGAACTTCTCTAGAGTTTCTCACCCTATCACTTCTCTTCAGAGGAAAGGGAAGAAGTTTGTTTGGACAGAAAAGTGCAAAGAGGCCTTCCAAAACCTCAAGGAGCGTTTGACTAGTGCACCTATTTTAGCAATACCCAATCCATTGGGTAAATTTATGGTGTGTACTGATGCTTCTTTGGAAGGTATAGGGGAAGTCCTTATGCAAGAAGGACGTGTGATCGCTTACAAATCTTGCAAACTCAAGGATAATGAGCGAAACTATCCCACACATGATATTGAGTTAGCGGCAGTAGTTCATGCATTGGTTCGATGGAGAAATTCTCTTTTAGGACATCGGTTTGATCTTCATAGTGATCACTGCATCCTACAGTATATCTTTACCCAGCCTAATCTGAATGCTAGGCAGAGATGATAGATGGAATTTCTCTATGAGTATGACTTTGAAGTCAAGCATATTTAGGGTAAGGAAAATGTGGTAGATGACGTCTTGAGTCGAAGGAGGCATGAGATATTAGCTTTGACTCTTGGTGCAGATTTGCGAAGTTGTATACTCCAGGCACTTCCTACAGATACTTGGTATCAGGAAGTGAGTGCAGGGATTGAATCAGGGAGACCTTTAGAGGGAAGATTTTTAGGTTATGTTCTAGAGACAGATGGTCTTTTGTGTCACACAAGCCGGATATATGTACCTCCCTCAGATGATCTTCATACATTGATTCTATCTGAGGCTCATCGTGCACCTTACTCGACACATCCAAGTGTCAAGAAGATGCATGCGGATCTTAGACAGATATATTATTGGACCGGTATGAAATGAGACATTGTTGATTTTGTGGCAAGATGTCTAGAGTGTCAGAGGGTTAAGGAAAACTACCAGCATCCAGCGAGGCTTTTACAGCCTAATCTCGATCCAACATGGAAATGGTATATCATATCGATGGATTTCATCGTAGGTTTGGCTTTGACTCCTTACAGACACGATGCTATCATGGTCATTGTTGACCGGTTGACCAAGGTGGCACACTTTTCTCCTATGAGACCATCCTACACCACAACTTCAGTGGCTAAGGTCTTTATGTAGGACATTGTGAGGCTACATGGTATTCCCCGCAAGATTATATCAGATAGGGATCCAGTGCTCACTTCTGTATTTTGGACTTCTTTGCAGCACGATCTAGGAGCTCAGCTAAATTTAAGTTCAACATATCATCCTGACACCGATGGTCAAACAGAGCGGGTCAATCAGGTATTGGAGGATATGTTGAGGATGTATGTTATGGACAAACAGAATCACTAGGAGGACTATCTATACCTGGTTGAGTTTTCTTATAACAATGGTTATCATAGCTCCATTGGTATGTCACCTTTTTAGGCATTATATGGTCATTCTTGTCATACACCTTTGAGTTGGGATAGGCGAGAGGACCACATTCTGCTAGGTCCTGAGATGCTTCTAGATATGGAGCAGAAAGTAGAGCGCATTCGAGAGCATTTGGTCATAGCCCAGGATAGATAGAAGAGATATGCAGATGCTCATAGTGTGGATAGACAGTTTGCAGTTGGTAATGGGGTATACTTGAGAGTGCGACCACGGAAGAGTCTGATACATTATGCAAAGGGTTCAAAGTTGGCACCTCATTTTGTAGGCCCTTTTGAGATTGTCGAGAGGATAGGACCAATTGCTTACCATCTTGAATTGCCGCCCAACTTAGCTCACGTTCATGTTGTTTTCCATGTTTCAATTCTTAGACAGTATATTCCAGATGTGACACATGTTCTTGATTGGAACGCCTTACAGGTAGAGGACGGACAGTTGGCTTTGGAGCCCGTTCAAATTCTGTAGCATTGAGATTTGACCCTCAGGGATCACACCATCGAGCAGGTAGGGGTCCAATGGGACCCTTCTGATGAGTCATCAACGACTTGGGAGGATGCAGCGAGACTACGGTATTTATATCCCTATTTGTTTATAGGCATCCAGGAGTAAGCCTAAGCTAGGGGGGGTGGGGTGAATGTAGTGCCTACCCTTTAGTAGCTTTTAGTTTATTTTGTTAAACTCTTTTTGGTCACTTGCACGTGTACATCGACTATTTCAGTTGATATTGTATGACTTTTCACTATATTTCAGTTAGTAAGAGCTATGGATTTTGTGTGATTTGATATTATTACAGTTATACTTATGATCAGTTTTATCATGTTTATCTCATGTTATGATTACATTTATGGTTATGGATTACTAACAATACTGACACCCTTTTTATATGCACATGGATCATATGTATGCCTTTTACTTTGTTTATAATGTGATTTTATGGTATGAGACGGGGGCATAGTTACTTGCGTGCAAGATCCACAAGACCTACTGTTCTCAACCATTGCTTGTTACATATTATATGTATGCACATGTTTGTCTTTGTGATGATAGGATTGTAGGTACCGGGCATCGTCTTCCCTGAATTGGCAGGAGTGAGCGTGCCCTATCACAACGTCTCAGTGGTAAGAGGGGGGAGATAATGAACAGGTCCAAAACCCTAACTTAAACCTTTTATTGTCCTAATTAGTGGACAAGATTATGTGTCTTCACCCTTCAAAATCCATCAAGTGACGTGAATTCGGGAACCTTTCCTTGGGTCTGAGTTTTTCTTATTTTGGTTATGTCGGGTTTTCAGGTTGTATGCTTGGTTTAAGGTTATTCGTGTTAGAATAAAAATTGGATTGTATGTTATTAATGTTATATTTATTTAAATCATATAATTACTAAATAATTAATCAAGGGGGCATTTGATCAATAAAAGTTAGTTGATATACCTTTGTTGAATTAATTGATTTAAGTGAATTCATAACTTTTATTAAAAATGTGAAATAAACTTTTAAAAAGTTCAAAATTGAATTTAAGTTGTCTTTTGGAGGATAAAGATGAAATTATTTTGTAAATCAAATCTTTTGACTCCAAAGTCAATTTGAGTTACTTTTAACCTTAGGGGTAAGTTTAGAAACCCTAAGTTAGTAGTTTTTTTTTTCTATTTTAGGAGATTTTTGAGCTCTTCTCAAGAACACTGAAATGAAGGGATTTGAGCTCTGAATCTTGCTAAGGAGGACTTTCTAAAGTTTGAAGGACAATCTAGAAAGCTTGTTTGTGTACTGTTGGATCAGTGGTTTCAGAATTGTTAGGGTTTTGAGGTAGGATTCTAAATCTAAATTTGTAGGTGTATGTTTTATTATAAATCTTTTGTTAGGAAAGTTGTATATTTGCATTTAGATCAGTTTTGGTAGATGGGTTTTGCTTGAAACTTCTGCTGAATATCCTAGGAGGAATTAGGAACAATCACGTGGATTTAGATTTGTAGCAAACGGTTTAGTTAATCAAAATCTGTAATTTAGGAATTATCATTAGAAACTTGGTTTTGTGTTCTTGAAGTTATTTTTGTGCACAATTTGAGTTAGAAATTATAACTCATTGTTAGAAGGCTAAGGAATTTTAGTATGTAAACTTTCCTCTCTAAACCTTATAATTTTGGTTGTAGAAATTTAATTAAATTAAAAAAAAAAGAATCTAGTTTTACTGCTGGTTATTTTTCAGAACTGTGTTCTATTTTTTTTAAAAAGAAAATAAACTACGTTATGTTTTTTTTAGCTTTTATTAAAAAAAAGAAAAAACATTAAAAAATATTTAAAAAATAAATGAAGGGGGGCGGGGGTCCCATTTCCCCACCCTCGGTGGCCACGCTGCGTAGGCAGCTAGACTGCTTACAACAGGCTTAGACTGCCTGCGGCAGCACTAAGGGGGCCCGCCTCCCGTGGTATTGGGGTGCGGGGTACGTCTAATATTAGTTAATCTAATATTAATTAGTATCGTCTTTAATTATTACGTTAATTATTAACTAATTATATTTATTAATTGGTAGTTAATGTTCTAATTTCTATTGCTGATTATCGTGTATTTTCCCTATTTAAAATGTATTGTTCGTTTGGGTTTTTGGGAAACTACGTTGATTCCTAGAGAATTGTACCAAAGGATGGGGTGTGTACTATGTCCTTGCATTTCTGTTTTGCTTGCGATTAGTATCTATTCGATTATCTTTCCCCAAATTGTTGTCTTAAGCTCGAGTGTGAGTGTTTACTTAGTGTTTGGGTTCGTGAACCAATGTGTGTTCATGTTGGCATCAAGTCGAGCTCAATTCTGATTGTGGTACCTATACGGTACTTTTGAGATTAATGATCTTTTGAGCTTAGGGTAGGTAATCCAATGTCTAAGGGGGAGTGGCTTACAATGAGGGCCGAGACCCTAAGAGGTTGCGAGGGTAACTCATTGCAAGTTACTTAATAAGTAATAACTTAATACACTAAGGGGTTTAAAATGAATTAATAAGATGTTTGTATTCCTCGCATATGCCTTGAGTGATTTTATAGACTAGGATGGGAGTGGGAGAAGATGCTTGATTTGATCTTGCATAGTTAGTACCCTTGTCCGTACGAGAGGTTACTAATACCGCATAGAGTGACTAGGGGGCCAAGGGTCCAGCGAGACTTCCTGGGTCACCTTAGAGTTGACTTTTGTGATGACACTTCCCATATTCATTTCCTACGTGAGTTAGTTGCCTCTGGGTTTATAGGTCCTTACTTGTTCAGTTGAGTTGTACCTTGTGATAGAGAGCTTTCTATATCCCTTGCTTCGTCCTATTTTTGACTGGTTTGTGAACCAATTGGGATCTGTTGTTATCTCCTCAACACGGTGGGAGTGGACCGTTCAGGTGCCACAAGGACGAGTGGTAGTGATCCTCTTTACCATTGGAGACCTCGACGTCCTTGTACCGTTGTTGGTGATCTTGTTGCAGTTGTGCTTCTTGTGACATCTTAGGAGATATGCTCTTATCTTTCTTGAGTTGTTTATCATATCATGTATATGTATTTCAGTTATACTATTTATGGATTAATGTATTGTAATTCATGTTTAATTATAATTACATACCCTGCGATTTGTGCAGTATGTCATTTCTTGGATATACCTTATGGTATTAAATGTAACCATATCATTATTTATAAGATGTTGTCCTTTTTAATCATGTTGTACTTTGGTACTTTTATATTTAATCTTTAATCAATTTATGATTAATTCTTATGTTATGGAACCCTTAAGAATTGTATCTTTGTTGAGTTTACGTTATGATCATATTTTGTGTTTCATTGTATTTGCTTCGGCTTAGTTATTCATCTTGAATGTAAACTTAAAAAAAAAAAAATGTAAACTTAGTTACTTGTTATAGGTTATTTCTCTTGGGTTCCCTAGCGGGGCATTACAGATCCCACAATAGTGGGTTACACTTTTTTGCCTAAACTTACATTGAAGTCTACATTTTGAATTTTTTTTTTTCAAATTCAGATGCATATTTTCGTTAAACTGTTTGAAATTGGAAGATGAAGTAAACTAGAGTCTTTTAGGATTTTCTTTCTAGATTCTAACTATATAAATATAAATATATA
>MU223987.1:992133-1009228 GCA_018584345.1 Thuja plicata | reverse complement strand
TTTTTTGGGGGGGGGGAATTTAATATTGTTGGCAAATTTTTTTAATTTGAATGGAAAAAATATTATTTGTACTGGCGATTTTTTTTCAATTATATGAAAATTATATAAAATCTTGGCGAATCTTTCATTATTGAAAAAAATCGCGGTGACAGGCACACATATTGAGAAACCATTATTATTTGATGGGGGTTTGGGGGCAGTGCCCCCAAGACGGGGTTTAGAGGTAGCGCTCCTAACGTGCTCCCTGTCGCGGTATAGGGGTGGGGTCGAGGGGCATCGCCCTCAAAAGCTAAAATGAATTTTATTATGTTATAAAGGTTTCATGAGTTAATTTTATATCTTTTAACAGGAACCAACCCTACTTTTTATAACCGTTGGATGATCCCAAATGGATGGCAGGAATTCTATTTTGGGCCAAGGTTTAAAAGGACACAAATATTCCCCCAAAAGTCTCCAAAATAGAGACACATCAAATCTATTTCGGGACAAAGTTTTCAAAGCCATAAAGTTTCATTGAAAGTCTCTGAAATAGAGACACATCTCACGTAACTTGTACCCTAACCTTAAATATCAACCACATATTGGCAAATATGGTTGTCAATTACGACAAGCTTTGGAAATTGTAGGCAAAATGTTTCAATTTATAGTGTCCAACAATTAATTTGATTGGCGATGTTGTGATAGAAAAGGATAAAATATATAAACCAATAGGCGATGGGCCTAGGCATTTGAACCAACATTTATAAACTCTAGGTGACATGGACAACCTGATTTACATAATATATTCGCCAAATCTCGGGTCGCGGACATTAGAGATTCGCCAAATGGTGAATATTCGCCACTAAATTTTTCCCTGGTTACATTGACTTCATAGAGCGTAACTTTTTTTCTAAAATAGATATCAATATGCTTATTTCAAATTTGGTTTAGTAACATCCATATGGAGGCATGCAATTGGTTTGACAACATTATCATGATTATTGCATATTTTATGAACATTTGAAGTAGAATAAACTGTAATTTTGACATACCTTGACTGCATAGCTTATAACTTCTTGTGTATTTATCGAAATTCAAATTTTTTTTATAGAAAGCAAACTCAAAGACGAAGAGCGCTGCTATTTTTCATTTTTTTTCTCTTTTCTACTATTTTTCATTGAACGTCAAACTTAGAGGTTTATATTCGATAAAAAACCTACATTTGACACACGTCAAAAAATATAGACCTAATTAATTCAAAAAATTTCAAACCTATATTACTTGTGCAATGCAAAAGGACATCTCCTTATTCTTCCATTTGAGCCCTACGCTTGAACCCCAAAGCCATGAGAACTTTAGATTTGTGTCAACCTCTGCAAATGGCCTCTAATCATAGACTTTTGATAGAAATTAGTTTTGATCGAAACTAATTAGTTTTGATTGAAACTACTTTCTATCGAAAGTAATTGACTGAAATTGACCTTAATCAAGGACTTTCGATAGAAAGTACTTTCTATCGAAAGTCCCTACTTTCTAAATCTGCCTGCTTTGCAAATTTCAGGAGGAATTGCTTCCTCCAAAAAAGTGTAACCCACTATTGTGGGTTCACCTGATTCAGATAAACAACCACAACCATGCAACACAATAAGAACAATATTTTTCTCGTGGAAACCCAGCTGAGAAAAATCATGTGTGGGGATGGCACCCACAAATAATTATGCACTCTTTTGAAGTATGCTCGGTTAAGAGCTTAGCCATGTTAGGAGCTTACAAATGCCCGGTTAAGAGAAAGAACCTGTTAGGAGCCACCCAATCAAGGGATTTACCTCTAGACCTGTTAGGAGATTTACCCAGTTAGGAGTAACCCTGCTAAGGGATTTTAAACCCTAATTAAAGAGTCACCTGGTTAAAGGATTTATAAATCAGACCTATGCGAGTCTACCCAGTTAAGGGATTTTCTTGCATAAATATTAGGAATCAACAGGTGAAAGTGATCTGAAAAGAATAGCACTCCTCTGCTAGTACAGATCCAGTTCGGCTCAATCTATGCTTAACATGTAGACAATCTTCTCTCTTCTCTCTTCTCTCGATTGCACCTCTGCATCCATTATCGACACTAGTACATTTCATCATTTTACATATATATAAAGTACAAGTTCATTAGGGCAATTAACCGCCTTACAAAATTTTTTTACAATCTTTTCCGCTCAATTTTCAAACCCTAAAATGTAAATACCAATTTGCAATCACAATTTCAAGTTCAAATTAGCCTTCAGATTCATCGCACGTTGATTTGACAAAGAAAAGTCAAACTACAACACTTCTTCCAATGTTCTTGCACAACTTCAAGAAATTTGATCATAATGATCATAGAAATTCCAACTCATCAATCCACATCAATCTGCAATGTCACTACAATCCCTGGAACACATAATCACTTTTCACAACATGATACATCATCACTGGTTAAGGATCTGAGTGAGTGTCCTAAGAACTTCCTTTACTTTTCACTGAATGATCTTTTGTTCATTGCAACTTGGTCTTCCAGTCATCAAATAATGTTGCAGTCGCAACAACCTCATAACATATTCAAGATAACATATCCTGAACCACAACACCTGGATCCAAACCTATTTGACACAAACATCAAACCATTTCGCCTTGGCTTCATCTTATTTTTCCTAGTGATTTGTCAACCTTCAATCGATCATAAATCACACCATACATATGATAAACATGTGCGGTCATAGATATAACATATAGAGACATCACTTAGGATTCCTTTATGATCGCACAAGCCAACTCTTACCACGCTCTAGATCCAACCTCTTGAACATATAACAACGTAACAAGCACACTGTCAACTATTAACAAACACTAAGTTGACATAAATGACAACATCATAAGTGATCAACCTATCATCAAACACATATCATAACATACTCATCCTTATCTCTGCATTAGTTATGCCAACAATATTACCCAAGATACATCTGATCTTCATAAAAATTAGTCTAATCAAGTTGAACAATAAGTGAAAGCAAACAAAAAGGTGGAGAGCAAGGTTTATGGCTATGGTCTTGTAAGAAGTATTTTGAAATGTAATTAGTCACTAGTTATAGATTTCTTGAAGATCACCCATGTTATATATGAATTTGGCAAATTTGGTAGATGAAAAAGGGTGAAAATATTTGGTTCATAAAAGAAATTAGTGAAATCCAAATTTATTCAGAGTAGTAGGTGGTCTAGAATGATACATGTTTAAATTTTAAATACTTTCATGAGTGATATGGTAAAAAAAAGGATTGGGTTGTGAAGCTCATAAGAGGTAAGTGTAGAACCTTCACAATAAACAATGCAAGACGATGAAGAAAATTTAGCGACATTTAATTTTGTAGTGAATCAAAAGAGAAGGACGAGAGTTTTAATGCCTTAGGTTCACCATAATGTAATGTAGGAAGTCCTTTTAACTACTTGAATTCTATGTGATTTTTTTTCAAGGAACCACACTACGATACGACTAGCTCTTTCTAACTAAATAATTAGCTTGCATTCTAATCTAAAAGAATATAGTCAAATTAGTAAATCCTAAAAAAATTCAAGCTTGAAAAAAAAATGTTAAATGAGAAATTATCAATTTGCATAAGTCTAAAACATAGAATTAAAACCAATCTTAGAATTGCATATGAAAAATAGAAAAGAAATCGAAGACTACAAGGTCTAGAAACCACTACCAAGGATGCTTTCACAATGTGCCAATGGATAGTGATGCATGAATAGGAAACATATATTACAATAAAAGTTAATGTTGGAGAAAATTCAATAGAGCTTTGCTACAAAAATCTTAGACTCATAGACTTCCTACACAATAATGTGAATATACATAAGCAATCATAGTGGCCAAAGGTCATTAATACAATTTACATGGAGATTCTTCAAATCACTCACATCTTTAAACTTTATTCCACTACAAGTGGAAAGCCACCCTCTATCAACTCCTTTAACAACCCAAGCCCGCTTTAATGCACAATACATGTGAGAACTTTGTAACAATCTTAAGCAATAAAAGTGATCTTCATGACATGGAAATATTAACTACATATAATGAATCATTCAAGGTATGACATTTCAAGTAGAAACACTTAACTACACTAACAATGCATTCCTTATGCTCATTAAATTGCATGTTGTTGAGATGTCAACATGAAGGATTACAGCTTGATGCACATTATCTTTATTGATGTCATGCACCTAACTAGAACTGTGATAAGCTCCCTTACCTAATTGTGCATTAGAATTCACAAAACATGGCATACCTAGCATTGGTATGAACAAACAACATCTATTGTGCTAACAAATAGCTTCTCCGTACGCTCAATTTCTCCAGTTTTGTATGTGTATTCTTTATTCTTTAAATCAATTTGCATTATTGGTCAATGTAATGGTAATAATAGTATCCCTAGACATATGTAAGGATGAATTAATCAAAGATAAATGAAAGCCACACATTGTGACACAAAATAGAATACTAAGTTGATGAATTTTTTAAAATGATAAAAAAATAATTGATAAAAGATGTTCTAGATGTTGATGTGATTAGATATTGTAGTTATGAATTATCTAATTAGAGCAATAATCATTTTCAATGATTAGTTGTGTGATGTAATAACAAATTAGAGTTAGTCCTTAAATACAATTTTAAATGTGCCAAATACAACATTTTGCGCTTCAATTCAACACAACAACTAGTTAAAAGGTTTAGGTTTGCATTAAATTTGAATATAAAACTAATATCTCAATCATTTCAAAAATTGTGAGATTGATATAGGTCAATCTCACAAATCATGAATCTCACCCCAAAGTGGGAAAAAAAAAAGGAAATTGAGGTTCAATAGTATTCATTGGGGTTGGATGCAAATGAAATGAAACAAGGTTGAAGTTATGTAGCAACTCTTATGAGAAAATGTGCTACCATTATCATTATATAAGGAATAACCAATCCAAATTAAGTCTAAAATAAAGACAAAAAATGAAAGCTATGCAAATTTTTTTTTAAATGGTAGAGGTTTTTTCATCCACAAAATCATTTTAGTTGCCTAGAGTCAAGGATTGAGGGGTATCTATTCCGCCAAATTCGTCAAGACACGATTCCCATCTCGTCCCTTATGGTGTTGGGGGTCTTGCACTCAACAAGACTTGATCTCTAGTGGACTTAATAAGAACCATTCAACTTCGCCAACAACCAAAGGTCTGTAACAATAATGTAAAATTTTCACTATTGTAACTAATACTATGACTCCTAGCACTCCAAAATTGTTGTTGAGCTGTGCTAAGAGACTCCCAACATTTGTTTTTCGCTTCTTTCTTGGTTACTATAGAATTGTAAAAATTAATGTTTGCTTAATTTGATTAGTCCAAGAATCTCGTCATCAGGCTATCTTAATAAAAAAAAGTTAAACAAGCTAAGAAAATTAGGAGCATGATACTCCATTTACTCCAGATACCATGGCGAGCACTTAGGGATAATTATTCTTGGGATTGGCTTCATCCATATCCCGCCAAACTGGCTATGCAAGTCTACCAAATTTCTAATAATCTCCCTCTCTAAAAGCCTATAAAGACACAACCAACTTGAACAATTCAGCATAAACTACTGTAATTATTCAGGAAATCATTTGAACCAAAAGAAATGGAAAAAAGTTCAGTGGTAATGGTGTGCCACATACTTGCAGTGCTTGCCTTGGTCCCTGTGGGAAGCAGTTGGGACAAATGGAGTATAATCAATCCCTTAATGCAAATCAGAACCCCCACTGGCAAACTGGAGTACAGTCTGAAGAACTACTGTGAGAGTTGGAGGATGAATGTGGAGGTCAATAACATCAGAGGTTTTGAAGTTGTTCCAGGGGAGTGTGTATATTACATAGAGCACTACATGACATCTAAGCAGTACAAGGTTGATCAAGAAAGAGTGATTGAGCAGGCCCTTTTGCATCTCTCTCTCATTGATCTTGCAGGGCATGCCAAGGAAGCCTGGATCTTTGATGTTGATGATACTCTGCTCTCCACAGTTCCTTACTTTCAAGATCATAGTTTTGGGTAAAAATATACAATTTTGAATGCATTGATTGCATTTTATTCTTCGATGTTGATGATACACTTTTTTTAACATTTCCTTACTTCCAAGATCGTAGTTTTGGGTAAAAATAGATACAAAAAAATTGATTACATTTCATTCTTTGATGTTGCTGATACTCTTTTCTCCACAGTGCTTTACTTCCAAGATTAAAATTTTGATAAAAGGAGATAAAAATTTGAAGGCATTGATTATATTTCATTTCTAGGGGATCTGCTTGTCCAACAAGAATCATTACATACATATTCATACACTATGTTGTGACAGAAACGATTATGTTAAAGAGTTATTTCACAGTTACTTTTATTTTGAATTTTTTTTATTTTTAAAATTGAGTTTTCTGATGTTCTACATGTTCGTTTAGAGGCAGATAGTTCAAAATCGAGGAGCAGCTCGGAGAGTGACTTCATTTCCATCTCAGATTAGTACATGCTGCTAAGTTCTTGGTGTTTTTTGGTTGCGTTGCTTTAGTTTTACTGCTTATCTAGAACTTGTTCTGTTCATCTGTGTGGGTTTGAGCAGTGCTTGCTCATTTTGAGGATTTAAACTTTATTTTCTGCAATGCAATAGGTCTTTTCATTGCATCTATACTTTCTTTTTCTTGTTTATTATCTTTATATATTAATACAAACACTTCTAGGCCTAGGTCCTTTATGGATCAATTTTTTTTTTTGAGTTTTCAAATAAGATAAATCAAGGACATCTGATACCTTTTACAAAATGTCTTTATTTGGAATTAATCTCTCCTAATTTATTCTATTAGATTTAATTTTAAATTTTATTATATTTTATATTGATAGTTAATATGAATTTTTTATAATTCATAAAGCTCAATATATAAAAGCTCAATATATATGTGTACATACACACACACACACATATATATATATATAAAATGGTCAGCCATTCATTATCAAAAGGAGGAGAAACATGGACAGAAAAAGACACAGTTGAATTATTTCTAGATATTAATGACCACTCCAATTTTATCAAACACCCAGTTTTTTCTTTTCCAATTCAAAACAAGTTTTGTAGACTTCTAAAACCCTCTACAAAACTGTTGTTTTTAGTTAGAGTTACATTTACAGCTCTCTCTTCATCTATTATGCTAGATTTTATTTTCAATTTTATCATCTTTTGTGATTATTTGTAGATAGTTGGTATGAGTTTTTCATAATTCATGAAGTTGCTTATAAGATCGCTTTTAGATTCATTTGTATATGTTTTCTTGTTGATGTTTCCAATTACATTCAACAATTTATTATTGAAAAGAAGAGAGTGATCTGAAACATGAAACATCAACAAAATAAAGCCTGCGCAATTAAAATTTTTATTTGTAGATATTAATGATCATTCCAATTTCATCAAATTTCTTGTATTTGATAAACCGTTTTTCTTTTTCCAATTTCAAAACTTAGACTATGATTTAAAATGTTAAAATATATATTTGGCCTGTGATTTGACATGTTGATTTGAAAAATCCTTATCAAAGTTCTGAGATTCATTTTTCCATTTGCTAGGGACTCTGAGAGCTTGAGAATACTTAGGTGGATATGGGTTGTTTTTTTTAGTTTTTAATTAGAGGTAAAATAGATTTTAAAGATATTCAAAACCTTTTACAAAATGCTGGTTTTATTGAGAGTTACAGTAGTAGCTCTCTACTAATTTGTTATACTAGATTTTATTTTCAATTTTCTTATCTTTTTGGATTATTTATAGATAGTTGGTATGAGGTTTCTATAATCTATGAAGTTGCATATAAGACTGTTTTTGAATTCAGTAATGTGTGTTTTTCTATTGATGTTTTTAATCCACCAAAAAAGAAGAGAGTGCATCAACAGAAAAACATACAAAGTTGGAAATTTTATCTGTAAATAGTAATGATCATTCTAATTTCATCGACTTTCTCGCATTTAATACCCAGTTTTTCTTTTTCCAATTTAAAAACTTGACTGTTATTTGAAATGTTAGAAATTTGGACTGTGATTTGAAATGTTAGAAATTTGTACTGTGATTTGATATGTTGGTTTAAAAAACCCTTATCAAAGTTTTAAGATGCACTTTTCCATTTATTAGGGACAATGAGAGCTTGAGAATACTCATGTTGCAATGGGTTGTTTGCTTATTTACAGTGGAGAGGTTACTGACAGAGCATCAATAGAGAAGTGGATGGGAGAAGTTAAAGCACCTGCAGTGGAAGCAGTTCTGGCTCTTTATAACAAGCTTAAGTTGAAGGGTGTGAAAATCTTGATTATCACAGGCAGGGAAGAGCACCTGAGGAGTGCAACTGCTGAGAATCTGGTGAGGTCTGGCTTCACAGGGTGGAAAAAGTTAATTATGAGGTATATGATTTCACTGCAACTCATTAATTCAAGCTCAATTAAATCTGTGAAATATCTACAGTGTATAAGGATATCAAGGTCTTGCTTTTGAATTTGATCTGTATGTTTTCTGTTGTCAATATTTTGGATTAAACTTTGTGACTCATCAATATTTCGGATCAGACTCTATGATCCCTCATCTGCGCAAACAGCTAGAAAAGAAAATGATCCATCATTGAGACAGATAGCTAGTAAATAGAATGATCTATCACGAGGGTAGATAGTCAGAAAAGAGAAATGATCTCTATGACCTATCATTTCTCTTCTCTAGCTTGGATCACAGCGTTTGATCCGAAATGTTGACAACAAAAAACATACATAGTCAAATCCAGACATAAGATCTTGATATCCAACTTAACTATCACCATAGCCTATTTGTTTTAAGTTTACTATAATTGATGGACTCTATAAGCCATAAAAAATTATGAAAAACATACACAGTCAAATCTAGAAATCTAGAAATAAAATCTTGAAATGAAGCTTAACTATCACTGTAGCCCATTTGTTTAAGTTCAAAGTTCACTGTAGTTGATTGATTCTATAAGCCATGAAAACTTAAAAGCTCCCTGAATTTTCTGAAAACAGAGATGCAGGGGACAACTATAAGACAACTGCGGCCTTCAAATCTGAGAAGAGAAAGCAACTGGTAAAGGAAGGATATCATATACTAGGCAATATTGGTGATCAGTGGAGTGACATTCTTGGGAGTGATGCTGGAATTAGGACCTTCAAACTCCCCAATTCCATGTATTACACTGCATAAGTTATCTGACTTGAATTATAGCCATTAGATCTTGGTTGGAGCTACAATAGTTCTTGATCAATGCAGTTTCTTAATAATCCATACATTTGAGAGATTGGATTCCAATGTATGGGTATGATTTACAGAACCTCAGAATCATTGTCCTGTGGGTAGCTGCAATCAATCAATCTCGGCCCATTTTGTCCCTCTTCAGAGTAATTCGAAGTTCAGAGTGTTTTAGATTGTTTTGGTGTTTTGTAAAATGCTCATTTCAATATTTTTTATTTTTTATTTTTTTTTAGGGTAGATAATAACATAATGAATAAGTACACATTTATTGATAATAACATAATGAATAAGTACACATTTATTTAATATAATTTTGTAGGTATTTTTATAGATGATAGATAGATAAATTAATTATTTTTTATTTATTTTATCTTCTCTACAAAATAATAAATTGTCTCAGAAATAAAATTCAAAATGCTGTCACCTTTCTTTTACGTGAAGGAGATGTAAGATGTATTATTTGAATAAGGCCAAAAAGGGAAAGGGCCTTTCGAAGATCACGGTTTTAGAACTCAAAATGTGAAAGGTTGTCTAGAGAGGAGTTAGAATCGACAAATCTTAGTGATATAGTCGGACTTGATAGCAAAGGATGTGAATTATTTGAGCAATCGTGTGTTAATTTGCAAGAAGCAAACAGTGATGACTCCATAAACCACATGATCATCCGTGATCTTCAAGATCCCAACACAAATCTTATTGACAATATCCATTTGAGGTGTCATGTCTTCCAATCTCACATATTTGTAAAACAATGTCAACACACAAAACATATATTGTGATCCACAAGCCACCAATAGTTTACAAGTCCTTACTAATTCCCACAAGCTCGTCACGACAAAGGAATAGGTCTAGAACCTTAAACACTAAGGAAATTTGCATGCATTGGCATGCAAGTACAAGCAACTCACACATCTATACTTGTAAACCACATGCAAACTATGGAAACCATCGAAACTCTAATACCAAATATTGGGAAAATTGCGCAAAATTGTTAGAAATTTATCCAATCTCTAATCAAATTAAAGTATTGATGAAATTCAATATTTAGATTATACAAAATGAAAATATGTGATTTAATGCAAATCTATAAATTAGTTGTCTTAAAATGGGAAAATGGGGAGATATTCATCTTCTTTGTTATGCCAAAAACCATCACTTTAACATGCTTAATAAACCTTAGATTAACACAAAACATCATGGTAATGAATATTACTTCACTGTAAGATAGCAGCAATAAGAAAACATAAATTAACAATACAAGAAGATCATCTCACAACACAAGATTTACATGGAGAAACTCCTTCAGGTAAAAACTCCACCAAGAAGAGAGGTATATGCTTGTATTATCTTCATGAAATAGAGATTACATGCAATTATTGCTTCTCCTCTTCAACCTTTAATCCAATAGCTCGTGTACAAAAATGAATACATAATGTCTCCATATCAAGCCCTGAATATATAGACTTATGAAGGCCCAAAATACCACTATAGAATATAACCATGGGCAAAATAAGGTTCCAAAAAATCATTGTACAAATCCATACAACCCACCATTAAGATTTTGTCTTACAAGTTCAAAAATAGCATTGTTATTACACTTGTAGTTTTATGACAATTGCCATAAGATGCTCTTACATGTCATAAACTGACATTAAATGCAACATAATTTAATACTAGCATATTCTCTTATAATTGTAAGACAACAAGAATAATAGATGCTCTTACAACTATCATACACTAATATTAGATTCTAGGCACCCCATATTTACTCGTGGTCAGCCTCATAGTATGTGTTACTAGTAACCACTACCTATAAATAATGGTTACCATTGCCAGTAAATAATTGTCAGCCTAGTAAAACATTTTTACTGTCATTGGGGAAACTCCCACCCCTTTGAATAATTTACAAATAACGTTAGTTATTAATTAGATAGGACTGACAAGATTGATGTCACCTTAATCCTAACAATTAATATTTGTTGTATATAACAAAATTTAAGGAAGCTATCAGATCACTAAGAGAAAGCTCCCTTGGGTCAACCACTAAAGAGACCAATTTTACATTTTTCCTAGATGATTGTTTTAGTGCATCAATTAAAGTAACCCTCAAATAAATGTTTCTTGTATGCACATGATTTTTCAATGAATTATGAATTTTGTCAAGAAGTGAGTAAAAATCCAAAAAATATCTTTAAATACTATTACATAACAATAACAATAATCAATAACATAAAAGGCATAAGTAAGGTTTCTTGTTCTATCGAGCATATCATTGATATAATCAAGCATATTGCTTTGAATTTTGAGTCATTTCATGTAACTCACAATTACCACGAAACTAACCAAGTGGCGGACTGTTTGGCTAACCTTGGGGTTAAAAGTGATGTCAGCTATAAATGGCACAAAACAATCAAGATTAATGATGAGATTGATACCATAATTAATTATGACAAGATCAATCAAAAGAATGGTATTATTAGTAATAATGATCATTATGTATGATTTAAAGCTTAACCGGTGTACTTTCTATGCGAAGTGCCAAGTGGTCATAAAGAGCATTCATTACAATTATATTTCACATGCTTTCTGGGTCTTAAATCCTTGTGAGTTGCCAAAATACATCTATTCTGAGAATTTTGATTTCAGGCGGAGATATCTAGAAACAAACAAAACTGGGAACAAGTTTATGAAGTCTGGTGCCCACAATACGAAAAAGAAAACTGAGATGGGTGGGAATCTTAAGAGGGAGGAACCGATGGAGTGTAAATGGAGATAGGAAAGAGACGTCTGGAGAAAATTGAAAAAGGGTAGAGTGCACCAGTTCATGAAGCGCCTGCATGACAATAACAAAGACATTACAAAGGTCTTTGCTGCAGGTTGGAATAATGGAAAAGTGAACCTTGCAGGGAAGAGCTTCACTCTGTCATTGGAGATTCTGCCTGAGATTATTGGTCTTCCCCTAGAGGGCATACATTTCTCCAAAGACAAGAAGGAAGGAAATAAAGGATACGAACTCTTCCCTAAGACTGATGAAGAAAGAGCTATGCTAGTTAAAGGTAAAGTGGATTTTGTAAATCTAGAGAACATCAAACTCATTTGGGCGTATGTTCTTAAAGCAATTATGGAATAATTTGCACTAGATGGAAGGTATACTAGGGTTTATAATTACCATTTTGTTTTGGTTAACCACTTCAGACATGATATTAGGGTATCTTTCCCTTTCTTTCTCCTTAGCTCGCTGAATCAAAGCACTGTGGAACACAAAGTTAAGGGTACCCGTGTCCTGCATGAGGGGCTTATCTTGTTGATAACTGAATATGATAAAAATCATATTCCTAAGGCTATTCCTAAACAAATATCTAGCACCAAAAGAAAGCATTCTGATACTCCGCCTGACAAGATAGTCAGCATTGGCTCGGGCAAAAAATCTCGTAAGGTGAGCCTAACTAAACCTGAAACTAAGCTCCCAATGTTTGACGAGGTGCAAGGAATGATTTTGGAAGATGACTTGGAAGAGGTTTCCTTTGAGGAAGAGGAGATAGTCAAAGCTGAGCCAAGTAACAGAGACATCTATCACTTTGTTACTCCTAATAAAGGTAATGATGATGCCCAGTTTGTTGAGACTACGAAAGATTCTGGTAAGGAAATCCCAGAGGAGATCACAGAGCAAATTAACAATGTCATGGATGTCTATATTGACAACATTCAGGGGAATAGTGAGGAGAATCCTAAAAAAATTGATATAGAAGTAGATAGTTTGGGTAACATTATGAAAGAGTACACTGAAGAATCTGAAGATCTGGAAGTAGACAA
Organism: Thuja plicata; assembly: GCA_018584345.1. Lineage (NCBI taxonomy): Eukaryota > Viridiplantae > Streptophyta > Pinopsida > Cupressales > Cupressaceae > Thuja > Thuja plicata. The sequence continues at coordinate 996,111 of MU223987.1, read as the reverse complement.
AGAAAAGATTTGGAAGCAGACTATGAAAAAGTTGTCAATACGACTGGGAAGGATAACCTCATTGATACTCAGGGGAGTAAGGATGTCATTGCTCTGGACAAGAAAGATGTCAAGTGTGAGATCATTCATACCCCTCCTGACAGCCCTAAGGGTGGAAACCAAGATAAAGGTAAGAAAATTCAGAAATAGAATAGTATTGAAGAAGACCTATGCGATGCGAACTTCAAAGTTAAGAGATTTTCTAGCATCAGTTCTCTACAAGCTATCAGAAACAAATCTATGTATGGCTTCAAAATAGATAAATGGGTCCAAGAGGATATTCAGGAGGCCAGATCCAGAATTAAAGCCCTAGAGACACGGAATGCGATTCTAGAGGATACTATTTTTAAAATGCATAAGGATGTTGTGGACTATCAGAAAGGTAAGGCTATTTTTGATGAGGTAACTGATAAGAACAACAAGCTAGAAGAAAATATTTCCAAAGTTATTGACATTTCTATCAAACCAATAAAAGAGAGAGTCAATAATAGTGAAGTAATGATGAAGAAGTTGATTACCATGAACAATGAGGGCATGAAAACTACCGTTGATAATTTTAAGGCTCTCTATGCTTTGCTGGAAGAAAAACAACCTTGAAAAAGGCAATGATGAGGAAGATGGGAAATAGGACAATCAGCTTGCTGGCCCTGGCTCTAGAACCAGATCTAGTACCAGAAAGAAGTTTTCTCCTCATGCTAAAGATGTCACCAAACTGAAGGATTCTATTATGAACATCCAAAATCAAATGGTGGAGGCGGAAGAGTTTGTTAAGCTGTTGGATTGATCTCAGTGCTGGGAGGTTTTTTGACCCCATTTTGTTGGTAGTTTTTTGGGGACTTTGTTTTTGTTCTCATGTTTCTCTTTGGTTCTTGGGGTTTAGCCCTGTGGGTTTTTGTCAGATGTTTTGACAGTTTGTTTTTTGTTCGAGATTTATTTGTTTTTATCTTTCTTCTTTGTTAAAGGGTTTTGGGGTCCCTTCAAAAACTGAAGTTAATGTAATAAAAAACAATAACAATAATCATGTGAAACATGTACCAAGTTGTCTTGCGGTGGGAATAGAATGTCCATACATCTACAATATTTCAATTTTTTTTAACTCAACTATCAAATCTCTAGGTATATGATCAACCATGCACCCATGAGCTTAAATCAACATGAAGAATGGTATAACTATGTGGGACATGAATATCCAAGCATGGGGGACACAATAAATTATGTGTTTGAGAATGTGTACAGATATAGAGAGAATGCCAAATATGTTATAATATATATAAAAGAGGATGGGAGAGGGATTGAGAAATGAGCCTAGACTCACACAAGATTGCATAATTTATCATCATGCAATTGAACTAAGGCATTATCTAAAAATGGACCCAAGACTAAATGAGAATCAACATGGGTATGCAAATTTTACCATAACACATTTCCCTAACTTTGAGGTACATGTGAATCTTGAGAGGATCGTGTATTCCAAAGTAAATGGGCATTCATAAATGTGTAAAAAGTAAATACTTAGACAACTAATCATGACAATAATAGATCCCACTAGACATGTTCGTGTGGTCATCATCTATGGGATGTATGCCCCATGGGAACCTTTAGAATAAAGAAAGAATTTGTAATGAATAGCTACTAACTCATAAATAAAAATACCCACAAAATATAAACTTGCCTAACTATAAAGTAAATTAAAAAGCATGAAATGAGAGGGAGTGTGATTAGGAAAGTATGCATATACAAAAAGTGATATGATGTACAACCATGTGCCATGTTAGAGGAAATAAGGTTGCTACATCATGTGATAAATTTGTATTTGGATATAGTGATACTTTTTTTGTGTAGCATTTGCCAATGCTGGAAATCTCAATCATGGAATGCCAATGATAATACATGCATCCCTCTAATCGGTTATGTAAATTGCATGTAGGAATTGGAGAAGAGAGAATAGTACATAAAAGTATGCATGTAAGCAATAGAAAATATAGTTGTGGTTGAATGATTGATGTTTGATACAACACAACTTATTGCTTTGGCACTTGTTGTCAAGAAGGATTGTACCTGGAATGCTTAAGTATGAAACTCAACAATTCCATGAAACATGGAAAGATCTTCAGGGCTGTGGGTTTGCCTATCTTGAAGATCGAACTTCAAATAACGGGACAGATTCTCCTTATGATCACCTAAAACTATCTTTTTCCAGTAAAAGAGATAGAAAGATATGTAAAATGAAAACCTATATCTAAATGGGTGTTGCACCAAATAATATGTATCTCCAAAACCTCTCTAATAGTTGGTAATTCATAATAATTCTGAATAAAGAATATCTAAGTACACAACTCAAATTCAAATACCATATTGAATAAGGTTAAGCCTCAACACTTCAAAAAGGGAAGATGATTTCCACAATCTGAATCATTGAAACCTTAATAACACAATAAGAAAGTTGAAACAATAAAAATAATATGCACCAAAGCTGAATATTTGAATGTAACTAATTAGAGGGTTTTGCCAAAACCACAGAAAATAAATTAAATCCACAAACTCATCACCAATAACACATAGATATGAGAAGGATCAATATGCACTCTATTCAAAACCAAAGTAATGATGTTGTTACAAAGTTTGAAACATGTGAGTTACAATACAATATGCATGAATTTGCAGGATTTAAGAACAAGCAAAAAAGAAAGAACTAGGGAAAAAAACCCTAAGGAAAATAACCTTATAGAAAGGTCAAGCCCAAAACTAAGGTGGAACTCAACCACAATTAAACTGAATTGCCTCTTAATATCCAAAAATAGGGCCCAAACTCAGATCTAGAATACAGGCATGCATAAAGGAAGGTGTAACTCATGAAATCTGTATGAAAATAGCCTGGAACCCTCCTTTATGCATGCATAAATGATGTGTAGCTCATAATTGATCAAAACTACACATAATTGCTCAAAATTTTTAATCTCTAAGTTATGTTGATGATTAGTGTCCAACACTTAGTCATTTCATTAGGCAGTTTTAGTTGGCTATCACTGTGGCCGAGCTAAAACTATGTAAGGCCGAGCAACATTGTCGAGCATTTTTCAATATGCCTAGTTACATTTCCGAGCCGAGTGACATTGCCGAGCCAAGTAAAGATAGAGATGTTAAATGCCGAGTGATAGACAGTCAAAGTGCCGAGCAGAATAGTTTTTGTATATTTGACAGGAATGATACAAACATCAAGGATAAGTGATCCGACCGACTTGTATAAGCTTTTTGGGTCAACATTGTGTGTATTTAATATTTTTATACAGAGTTAGTTATGCATTTTAATTATTTTTCCTATGCATGACTCATTGTAAGCATTAATTGTTTTACCATCAAGGCATGGATATCAGATCTTGATCGTTGATCTAGATCTCACTGTCAGATCTGTATAGATATATTATATTGCTTCAAAACCCTATTTGGTATGTATGTGTATGTGCAAGAGGTAGTAGAGTAATTGATGAAGTGACTGCATTTTGAAGTGAAATGCACAGAGGGTTATTTTGTTCAGAAGCAGAGATCAAGTAAAGCATAACACAGTGAACAACAGAGTAAAGATTTATCAGATTATAAGATCAGAAGAGATACTGAAAAGAGGAGATCCATCATCAGCATCAGAGTGCATATCGAAGGATCAATACTTGAGACTTTCTAATCATTGTATCAGGTGAAAATCTCTTAACAAAGTGGTTTTAGCAGGCCTTTATTTATCTCTTAACAGAGTGCTTACTTCATTGTAAGTTTAAATCCTTTAACAAGGTAGATTGTAATGATCTGAAGCTTTTAAAAGAGCAGACCTTTAATAGGGTAGATTACATTTTGTAATCAAACATTGTAACCTTAACAGGTACACTTTATTACTGCAGTAGTGAAGACTTTTGTGGGTGTCATCCCCACCCCAGTTTTACCTATTTG
>MU223987.1:931534-963825 GCA_018584345.1 Thuja plicata | reverse complement strand
GCATAGAGCCTTCTTATAAGGATTTTATTCAATGTCTTACGTGTGGTGCCATGATTGCTGCTAGCATACTTATATTTAATACTTTATATAAATATGCTTATAGATGTCCTTCTTGAGGTGCCTATTGTACCTTATGTATATATGTACATATATACATGTATGTATTTTTTTAACCCCATTTTATCTTTCTGTCGGGTCCGCCGTCTTCCCATTTTGATTTGAGGGTTTGCGAATGTGAGAACCTTTCTTCCATGTTGAAGATCCTGTGAGGGTTTGCGAATGTGATTGCTTTTAAGATGTGTTTAACAGTAATACTAGAATTGGACATAGCCTAGAATTGGCAAAGTTAAAAAACAATTTAAAGTATGGGTGATAACAGTAATACTAGAAATAGACATAGCCTAGCAGTGCTTAAAAGTGTTTTTTAACTTCGCCTTTTCTATCCTTTTGTTTGTTCTAGAGCCCAATGCACTGCTCATGCCTTGTTTATTTATAATACATTTGCAATCATTCTGTCTAGATGCTACAAAACATATCGCCATATATAATAAAAAAAACCAGGACGCAATTCCGAGTAGCTCCACTCTTGTTTTTGTCAAATTCAATGTTAATCATTTAATAAAGATGTGTTTATCAGTAATACTAGAATTGGACATAGTCTATAATTGGCGAAGTTAAAAAAAAATTTATAAGGGTGATAACAGTAATACTAGAATTGGACATAGCCTAGCAGTGCTTTAAAGTGTTTTTTAACTTCGCCTTTTCTATCCTTTTGTTTGTTCTAGAGAGCCTCAAGTCCTCTGACTCAAGTACCCACAAAGACAACAGCTCTGGTATTTCCTTTGGCATATGATTCCTTACTTCATCGTGGCAATACTTTACATTCAGATGCTGCAGACATTTCAATTCATTTATCCACTGAGGCAGCCTTCAGAGATGTCGGCACTGAAACAGATCAAGAAAGAGAAGATTCTTGAGACTTCTCACATAGATTGGTATCTCTGCAATTTTTGTGCATGATAAATTTAACAGCTTGAGAAGTTTCATCTTTCCCACACAGTGGGGGCAATGATGAGATCTTAGTTTCACTCAAGTCAAGAACAGCTTCAGAAGTTTCAGCTTTCCCACACAGTGGGGAAAATGATGCTTGCACAATTTTTTTCTTATGCTAAATTGTAAACTGTGAGGAGTTCCATCTTTTCCACATAGTGGGGCAAATTATGCTTGCACAGTTTGTTTCTTATGCTAAATTGTAAACTGTGAGGAGTTTCTATTGTAAACTATGGAGTTGTAGTCAACGCATGATAATTGTTTGACATAATGCTGCAGAGACGTGATATATCATGAAATGCTCTATTGGTGTGTATGTCGAGCATGGAATCATAGAGCACACACCTGAATTTTTTGATAGAATGTTTCAAATAGATGTCTAAGAAAATACCCCAATAATGAAAACCACTACATATTAAAGATTCGCAATGTGGGTTTGAGAAGTTCCAAGAAAATGTTATTGGTTGGTATTAAGACGATTCACAACCTCTTCCAGCACCTTTGGAATGGACATCCATGCGGACCTGAGAAGTGTCTAAATCAAGTAATGAAAATCATAGAAATAGTGTGTGGCAACCCATCATTCAAATATTTTGTCAGTTAATATCATTGGAAATAGTCTTGTGGCCATGCATGCATAGTTTGGAATCACATATGATGCACAACTTTTTTTTGACAAAATTTCATTGAGTGATGTCTCCTCTTACAACGTGATGGAAATATATGTGCACGGGCCTGATTTTGTAGAGGCCTCAAAAAAATTCAATTTAATGCTAATCAATACGCAAGGACATATCATTTCTTTTCAAGATTATGCAGAAATATAATGTGAGGAGTATCTATTGTAAACTGTGCAAGCATACGTAGGGGAAAGATACTACAACCTTTTCTTTCTATGTTTTTTCCTTTCTAAGTTTTTTCCTTTCACAGATATGTAGGGGCTAGATACATAGAAACTGATCAATATGGACCTTCTCCAAGTTCTACTGTCTACATTTTCAATTGATAAGCACTCTGAGGAAAAAAGTCAAACGGAATTTACATCACAAGCTTCTGAGGCAAAACAAACAATTTCTGGTTTTGAAATATTATAAATCTATCGAAACTCTTGTTTCTTTGCTAATACTGCAGTATGTATTATGTAATGATTCAGATTACTCAATTTCCAAGCAAGAAAAATCTGATTCAATAAAACAAACAGCTTGCAAATCTTTCCTTGTTATTGAGGTCAAATTCTTATGGAAGCAGAATGTACAATGATGAAAATAAGAATACACAAAAGTCATGTATATTTTTCGTTATTTTGGAGAAAGTTGTTTTTAAAAAAAAAAAAATCAAGGCACCATTATCAAACAACACAGGTTTCCAAAAGAATGTGAAGCCTCAACATTGTTAAGAAACAATGACTTTTTAACAACAAAAGAAAGCAACAAGGCATAGAGATTTCAATGAATTATGTAGCAAGAACTCGTGTTGTAGGAGTGCATCAAGATCATCACTCTCATTATAGATGAAAAGAATAGGAATACATAGATTTTTGGCTAGAAGATACATTAATAAAGTATTTCTATCATAATAGAAATAGGATCAGTAAGCAATCATCATGTCATGATTCCATGTCATGAATCATGGCAAGAACATATCACAGATGTGTTGTTGCAGTATTGCAGATTTTAAGGAAATCGTCACAGTTATAGTGTTATCAAGAATAAATCATTTGTTAATTTTGTGACTGGCTATGGTAGGACACAGGAACAATATGGTTGCATTTTTAATGCAAGGTTATATGAAATGGGATATGGGATGCTTATAATGTGGAGACATCACTATTATTATGAATAAAACCAAGGAGAAAAATAAAAGGCACGATGATTATTGATCAAGGAAAGTAATGACTCATGATGATAATGGTTCAAAATCATATTACAAAATCAAAATTCTATCTGCCGTACAAAATTAAGAAGTTTTCATTTGTGTTTTGGAACAGTATGCTTCTATTCAGAAACCCAACTTTAATGAGTAAAAGACAAACATGATTTGATTATTAGCAACATTTTTTTGACAATGAACTGAAGGGTTTCAAATAAGTCTTACCACAATTAAATGAGGAGATAATAGTAAATAAAAAATAGTAGTATATCCATATGCTTGGTATAAACTTCAAAATAAAGAATGATCAAGATCTTCTCAAATATCATATATGAAGGGGAAATTCAAAACCCTTATTTCAATTTCAAAGTGATTAGTGTAGTTTAAAACTCATAAAATTCACAAAACATTTTTTTAGGGTATACATACTACGGCAGTGGGGATGGTCACAGAGATACAAAATACAATGAATCACCACAGATTTCACAAGAGTAGACTAGTTTGAATCCTTTTACAAGAGACAAAGGCAGTCTATCACCGGAGATCTCATAAAATCTTTGTGGAATATACACAAATAATACAACCATAGCTTGCATAGAAACTTTTAAAGCTTGAAATGAAGGCTCTGTGGAGGCGGCCAATAGGGAAATGCAGAGAGGAAATGATATTTGAGATTTTTTTTTTGTTGTTAATGTAAAATGTGAAGGGTTGTGCCCTAATGGTACAAATATATGAAGAGCAAAGAATTCAGACCAGAATCTTGAAACCCCTCATTCAAGTGGTCTCATAAAAAAAAACCAAATATGAGAGAGCCATGAACAATATGAAGAATGAAGCACATTTTGTAGTATTTTCAACTTGGAATCATCTTCAAAACACCACAGTCTCAATTTTCTTTTTCAAAGGGTACAAGGGTCTTTTATAATAGAAAAACACCAATGAGTGACACGATTTGAAGAAGAGATCAGTAAATATATAGTTACAGCTCACCTATAATCATTCTCCAAATAAACAGAGCATGTGTAATAGGAAATAGAGCTACAAAAAATAGAGGTATCGAGCTTAAGAACAAACATCTCTTGCCTCAGAATAACAGTGCCAGAAATATTATAAAAGCCACGATATTGAGCATCAAAGACTAGAAGAAAAGAATGTGAAATCTGTGGTTATGGAAGTGTGGCCTTGACTTACCTCTTTGCTGGCATGCCACTACACCGAGAACAGTGGAAAGAAAGTAAAATGGAGGTGCAACTGAAGGTGTAGATCACATTCACAAACCCTCTGATCTACTACACAAAATATTTGCAAACCCTCGGATCTTCGTTTCTCACATTCGCAAACCCCCAAATCAAAATGGGAAGACGACGGACCCGACTGAAAGATAAAATGGGGTTAAAAAACAAAATGGGAAGATGGTGGACCCGACAGAAAGATAAAATGGAGTTAAATTAATCAAAAACCTTATTTTAATTTTGAATTCCACCTATTTGGTGGGAAGATGGTGCCGCCCATTTTTGGGTCAAAATCGAGTTTCGTCGCCAAAACCAAAATTTAATTTTTGGCAACCAAACAGTGAATTTGAGGAAAAAATGGAAGTGACGCACCCAATTCCGGTCCAATTCCACCAAACAAATGAGGACTTAGGGAAAATATACAAAGATGTATAATAAAGAAGCACCTAAGTTCTCTAAGGAAACTTTCTCTACATGGGTAAGCAAGATGAAGCTGCATCTGTCTGGTATTGGAGAGAAAGCATTGGACCATATCACAACCAAGAATGTTCAACCTTATGGAACCCTAACTCTTGATGAATAAAAAGAAAGATGGAACATAACTTTGTAATGATAGAGATTTCAAGTGCTCTAGGCGATGATGAGTTTGTAGATATCAAGGAAATGGATAATGCTAAAGATATGTGGGATAAGTTGGCAAGAGTCCATGGTGGTGATGTTCATGTTCAGAAAGCAAAGGTAGATAGTCTCAGAGGAAAGTATGATGAAATGAGAATGCAGGAAGGAGAAAATATTGGTCAATACAACAAAAGGCTAAAGGAATTTGTTTCTGCTATCAAAGGATTTGGTGGTCAACTCAAAGAAGATGATGTGGTAAGTAAAACCTTGAGAAACCTTTTACCACAATATGCTATTAGAGTGTCTACTATACAAGAACTGAGATATATCAGTCCTACAAATGTGACTCTAGATTATTTGATTGGAAAGCTTACTTCTTTTGAGTTAAGTAACTTTGATAATAGTATGCCTAGAATAGAATCTTATTCCAATGCTTATCTAACCATTGGTTCATCAAAGAAAGGAAAAGAAGTCTCTAATAGTTCTAAAGGAAATCATGACTATGATTCTATCTTATATGAGGAAAGAGAACAAGAAGCCCTTACATATTTTAGATATGTGCCAACTTTCTAAAGGACCTTTGTTTTGTTGAATGTGTCATTTTAAAACAACACAACTAAATGGTTTATGAGTTCATATTTTAATTGTTGATTTTAGGCATTCCACCATGTACATATGGTGGGCCCAAATATCTTTAATTTAATATCACTTAGATTTTTATAAAAAAAGATCATTGCCTGCAAAAAAAAATAATAGGATCGTTAGTCCAAAAAGGGTGATCAATAAGTAAATTACAATTTGACTATATATAATAATAATTGTAAGTTACCTAGAACCTTCTCTATCTTTATGGGAATGAAATCATCAGTCACCACAAATGTGACAAGCAATGTTCCCATACTAGTAATACAGGAAGATCTAGGAAATGTTGCTAAATTATCACCACTAATGGCCTCCGCATCCCAAGGTACATGTCCTGCTACACCCTCTTCCATGTGCTTGACGCAGCTAGAGGCTGGTGCACTAACCGATGTCTGCATGATGTGTGTTTCTGACATTTGAGACAACAATATAGGCACAGATGATGCGGTTGAAGGAGGTGTTGTATGCACGGGAACATGGCCAGTAACTGAAGTACCATAAATAATACATTAAATATATGAGAAATAATGCATTCATCAGAAGGATAAGAACATGTAAATATATGCGATGGTGTATGCATAGGAACATGGAAAGCACCTAAAGGACCTGGAGCACCCTGATCATGGGCATCAACATCATGAGGACACAAAAAATCCTGCAAAAATAACACATATTTTAGTTCATGACATAAAAGAGTATAAAATATAAACCATGAATGAAATTATGTTATAATTAAAGATTTCATGACAACTTACTTCCAAGGTTTGTAATCTCTCACTCAATTTTTTCACCCTCTCTTTTATCTCTTCAGTTTGAGGGACTATGAATGACAATTTAAGGATTTATTTTTTTAATTTTATTTTGCGTCCTTATTGTATCAACAACGTTTGTGGAATATGTGATGGCATCATCGCATAATAGTGAGTCCACCTCTGTATTGATGTTTTCATCTACTTCACGTGTCTTTTTGTGAACATCGAACTATTACAAGAATATTAGTAACATTATCAAAATTATTTCAAAACCCTAACAAAAAGAACATAATAATATAAAATTTTGCTCGTATCTAATTTGTACAATTACAATGAGGTTGCTTATTGGGTAGAACTATTCAGAGATGCACCCCGATCTATGCTATGGGTTAGTACCTCCCTCTAAAATCAATGTCGTGTTGTGACAAAAATTAAATATAAAAAATAATAATAACGAAATGAAACCAAGAGACTTACGAAAATAATAATAATAATAGTATGGTATATTGGAGTCATTAATTGGAGGCTGGTTAAAATGGTATATAGTATGTATCACCCCCATAGTCACTTTGTTCATATCTATGTGATTCAAATTTTAATTGATTAACATCTCTTCCCTTGCACTTATTGATTTTATCGCACATAGGAATACACACTTTCCCTCGCACACCTCAAATATGCAATTGGGTTTCCTATTTATTGACCCAGGTTGTGTACTATTTATATACCCTACAATATTCCCTGTTGCTTTTGGCCTTCCATCAATGTACATAGCCACTCTTTTACTTTGATCATTATCTTTTAGTTGTATATAATTTTCTAACAGTGCACACTTACACATACTTTGTGTATATCGAACCACCTACATCCAATCTTGTAAATGTAATTGGGTCTAACTAACTCCATCAATTCTACAACTTTTTTGTAACAGACCTTTATGTCATCCATAGAAAATAGGCCCAAACCATGTAATGACAATGGTTTTATGCAATATATCCTCTCGTTAACACAAAAATGAGTGTTTATTGGAGGAAGTTCCTTGGGTACCCATTTTCTATAGATTTTTGTATGTCAAGGGCACCTCAATGTCGTTTATGCTCTTATCATCATAAGAACGTGACCCCTTCAACAAGAAAAAATTACGCGCATTTACAAAATTTTCTTCTGATGTTTTGACCTCTAGTTGATCTCCCTCTTTTAGATCTACTACATGTCTTTCTTTCCTCTTCTCTTCCTGAATTTCTTTGCTCGAGGAAGACAAATCTGACAAATACCTATTTGGTGGTATCTACACTCCATAAAATTACATAGATAGTTGGTAGAGGGTAGATTGTTATTGTGAGAGGAAATGATGTTAAAATATCTTGCATAGTCATGTAACCATAGAGGAGAATGATATAATGAAAATCTCATGCTCAGAACCAAACATTACAAAGAACAAGTTTGATGCTAGAGATAAGGCATCATAAAATCCATACGTAGTGTGCATTATATATACATTTTCATCCTTAAGGATTTTACACACTTCTAAATAATCTGAATAATGGCATGGTGTGTTGGATTAAAGGTGGTGGTGTTGTTCCTTCCACCAAGGTTCAAACCTCATTGGAGTGGGAAAATAAGAATGGAATTACCTGTGGCAAGAAGAAAAGGGGTTTGAAATGTAATTATGTGTAACGGTGTTGTTTTGGCCTTGAGGGTGCTTGATTGAATTCATAGGTTGAAGGATAAATAGCCTTGAGGGTGAGTTGATGCTTTTTTAAGTTGAAACCTTGTGTTGAGGTTGATCAAGTTAAGTTTTTTGAGACCCTTTGACCCTTGATCTTGACCTTTGAGGTGAGAAAAAAATCAAAGGTTTGACACAATATCGTTTCTAAAACTTGGCTTACTATTAACCCACTCTAAGATGGGTATATTTACTTATACATGTCTATCCATGAGAATTATAATCTTTGCCTAACCTTTATGTAGACTGTGCAGGATCCTCGCCAAAGGGGTTCAGGGTCCTGCATACGTAATTTATTTATCCTTTGTTAGCTTACATATTATATGAAGGTCAATCATAATCAGATTTACATAAGTCACATGATACATATGTTAAAGATTACATAGTAGACAACATGAATATATTTATTTCTTGTTACAATATGCAGTCATCATATTTTATACAAATACTGAAATGAATGGTAAAGAGTATTCTTGAGGACTTTAAAAGTTCAATCATTTCATCACACTACACAATACACAATTAGGGGTAGGTAAAAGTAACTTATTTACTGATTACAAAAAGGTACATACAACTAAATACATGTTTGTCATAGTCACTGTTATAGTGTGGATGAGATTTAACTAAGCAAGTGTAAATTCATGATAATGTTGGATTCTTATTTTTTTGAGGATTATTATGTTATGAGGTCTCCTCTATCCATATGAAAAGTCATACAAAATACATTTTAAGGTATACCACAAGGTCACAAGGTATGGAAAATATGTCATAAGTCTAGCCATATAAAAATAAGGTACGGAAAATATAGAGCCAATACATAACAAAAGGTCACAAATCTATGTTTTAACTATCAAGTATGCATAAAGATAGTGATACAAAGAGAAAATTGTCATGGTTTTGTGCACAAAGATTCCAATCTGAGGATGGAATACCATGATAATGATGGAATTCCATGGTGGTGATGGAATTCAATGAGAAGAAATTTTTTATGGATTGCCTATGCATTCCATCACCGCCATGGAATTCCATCACCATGAGACTGCATTTCATTGAGGCAATTTTTTGAATAGTTCGCTGCCCTTTCTATGCTACCACATTTTTCATACATGTTTACAAAAGCATAAAATATGTGTTTTTGAAAAAGATATGGATGCTTCGAAAAAACCTATAAAATCATAATAGCAATAAATATCATAGACAAGGAAGTGAACTATTTGATAAGTTGTGACCAACAAAAGATGAGGCAGTCCTAACTGTTGAGCGTTGTTTTAACACAAGCCAACTTGCTAGGATCTCGAGATTCGATTTCCTCTCTTGAAAAAATAACAGAATTATTCCCAAGGTTCTCTGGGGTTGGGTCACAACCTACTTGGTTACTCAGTTGAAGATAAATGTGATTGTTCATGAGGAGGCCTTTGCTGGTACATTCAAGACAGCAAACTGCAAAATATTGTTAATTCTCTTTTTTGGGTATTTTCTGCTTTAACAAATATGGTGTCGTAAATAAAATGCAATTTTGTGTTTTTCAAGATGGTAATTTAGAATTAATGACAGTGTTTGAATGAGAGAAGGGTAACGAGAAATGAAGCAAATTACGAAAAAAAGTGAAATCCTAAGGACATAAACTACCGTAAACCCTTCCTTTCGAATTGAATGCTGGAGAGATTTGGAACAACCCACGAAGCATAAATCAGACCAAGTCACAATTCACTACTCAATGGATGCAAGCATTTTGAAGAGAAGAGGTATTCACTCGTGCAAGATATTCAAAATCTATCAAATCGCGAAGCCACCAAGATGTGCGCACCCACAAGACAGATTTATTGTTAAGCTAAAAGATAATCTTTTCCACAAATTTTTCACAGCAAGGTAGATATGCAGCAGCAGCAAACTCCAACTAAAAGTAGCATGAATTTGAAACACAATAACACAAAGGGCTCTCTAAAAATAAAGAATAATGCAAGGATACATTCAATAAATTTGCATAGATAGCAGTAATTCACACACCATGAATGAAGCACCCAATGTAGATCATAGATAGCAGTAATTCACACACCATGAATGAAGCACACTAGAGAAATAAAACTAAAACTAGAACTTTGCTGAAGGTAAACTACTGCTAACTAATACTATGTAACTTGCATGGATTCTTAAACCCATTTACAATCCATTTTCTCATGCAAAGAGGGAAAAATCCACTAGAGAAGAGAGAGAGAAAGGAGGAGAATTCCTTCTGTGAACTGGGAGTATTCTTCTCGATCTTGGTGGATGGTTCTTGGATTCTTCACCTGGGCTATTTCTAACAGTGGGAATTGATAGGAGACCCTTAGTTCCTCTGAAATGAACTCAAGTTGTCCATTGACCTAATCTAGAGTCAAACTAGTGTTGAAAAAGGTGACCTCACTGGAAACACCTAGTTCTTCGGACCCCGACCTCTACCCCAAAACTTTTAATGCTTTGAAATTTCCCAAGTGCCTCTAGAAATATGTAAACTCGGAGGCCCCCAAAACTTCAAACTTATCGTGGGCCGAAAGGACAAAAATATTTGAAGAGGCCGAAATGCCAAAATATTTGAAGGCGGAAAGGCCAAAAAATACTTCCTACTGTATGGGTCGAAAGGCCAAAAAATCGAAGGCCGAAAAGCCAAAAAATACTACCTTGGTGAAATTTGACCAAGTGAGAAAATCTTGCTCGGTCCATCTGGTATTTGAACCTTGGAACTTTATCCAGTGAAGACTTTTGGGTGAGCTGCTCGAAGCCTCTGCATGATCTCCTAAGCTTCTTCATAGTTGATCTCTTTCCTTTTTACTTTGGTGACCCTTTGTTCTTGCTTCTTTCTGAAGATATTTAATTCAAAAGCGAAGAAAGTGATCTCTTCTTCGTGCTGCAACATTTTGTGTATCTCTTCTTTCATATAAAATAGTTGCTACAAGGCCTCCTTGGTATTGACTCTGGCCAAAATGTCTTTGAATTGTTGGACCACTTCCTCGGAGGGACGCAGAGCTTGTTGGCTTTCATCTCGGTAGACGTTGAGGTTGATCCTTGTGAAGAATGTATCTATATCATTGACCCATGTTATTACCTCCTCCCGCTTTTCACCTATGAGGGCCTGGTGCTTCTTGTAGGCATTAATTATTTTAGCCATTTGCTTGGTCCAAGTCTCAAATTTATCCAGTTCTTCACCCTCATAAACTTTGACCAAAATTTGGAAGCGTTGCTTTCTAATTACCTCCAAATCCTGGAGAGCTGCCTGCCACTTAGCTTCCTTGGCATCCATCCCCCCGTCATCTTCCACCAGGTCGATGAGTGAATTAACCTCAACCAAGATGGTCTTGTATGGCCTGAATATTGATGGGATTGCCTTCTCTTTGAACTGTTTGAAGTCATTTATCCAATCGGCACTCGCCTGGATGAAAGAGGGGATTAATCTTGCCAGCAAATCTGGTGTAGCCCTTTTATCAATCATGGCTTGTAATGAAGCCTCTGAACAGTTTGGGTCAATGGGACCCACCATCTTTTGGATGAACCCTTTCAATGCTTCATTCTGGTCTATTGAAGCCTTGATGGTTTCTTCATCTTTTCTCATGAACCCCAGAGCATGCTTGAGTCTCAAGGCTGCTAATGTCTTGCTTCCTTCTCTGGTTTGTTCCCCCAAGTCCACCTCTTTGAATGTGTAGTCTCCTGATGAACCCGTGGTTTGACAGGTGCTCAAGGGTGGGATAGATATTTGTGCTATCCACCGACCCTTAGGGTCTTGGATCACATATGACATAGTTTTAGCAGGCACACTCACGTCTGCATGGTGGAAAGCTTGCTTCACAGCAGTTATACTTGTATCTTCTCTATCCAGTTCACTTGTGTAGGTTCTTTTCTGAGGTTGTATCTCCTTGGTAAAAAAAGTAGGTTTACCAGAGGCAGTTACTGGCTCATATGGTGCCATATGGAGAATTGAGGTCAAGCCTTGTTGCCCTGGAGCTATTCCCAGTTCTGATTCTTTCTCTGCCCCTCTTCCTTGTCCATCTTCTCCTTCTTCCATTCTATCCCCTTCTACATCCCTTTGTATTTCCTCCTCCTCCTTATCTTTCTCATTGACATCCTTTTCCCTTTCCTTCTCCAGGCCTTTGTCGGCTGATGAATCAATTACCCCTTCTGGCCTAAGATCGGTCATGGCCTCTAGTGAGGTCTAAAAAGGTGATGTGTCTTATGTGCTTGCTGCTCCTTCAGTTTCCTGAGTGGTACATGTCGAAGGGATTGAGGTTGAGGGAATAAGTGTTGGCATGATTGGAGTGGGAGATAAGGAGATGGTGGTAGTAGATGGGGGCGGAGTTGGTGCAAGGGTAGGTGTTGGAGTTGGTAGGGAAACTGGTGGGGTAAGTATATGAGGTGGTGGAGTGAAAACATAACTCCTTCCAGCTACACTATCCATTTCTAAAGTCTGAGTTACCCCACTGTCTTGGTTTTTAAGACCTGGAGTAGAATCATAGCTTACTAGTGGAGTAGGAGCATTTACCAGGGGATTGGTGAACTGGACTGGTGGGGGAGTAAGGGCTACCTGAGGCTGTATGAGTGGTGGCAGAGTGAGGGCTACCTGGGGCTGTATGAGAGGTGAATCCCCAGTGTGTGTGTCTTGGCCTTGATCTGAAAAGCCTTCAAGTCCCTCAAAATCAAAGAGCATAAACTCATCCACTCCTAATGGATCTACAGGATCATCTTGTTCTTTGGGATCCTCTCTATGTTTCTTAGCAGTTTCCTTTTCTCTCCTCTTCTTCAACCTGGTCCTTTGGACTAAGGGCTCACTTGTGTCCTCTTCCTCAGGTTCTTCTTGTACAGTTTCTAACTTCGGAGATTCGGAACTCTTCTTCCCCTTATAAGTTTTTTTCTTAGTGGTGGGGGAAGATTGGCCAGAGGTGGATGGGCCTTCCCCTTATTGGGGTTGTGACAATCCTACTGGTGGGTCAATCTAGCCTGTTATTTTGGTTTTCTTAGGCCTAGGATTGGAGCCATATTCAACTAGTCGTTCATGACCATACACCATTCTTGAATTCTGAGGGGGAGCCTTCTTATATTTAGGAGCTGTGGACTTCTCTCCTCATTGTTTCTCTACTTTTTTGGATGGCTCCATTAATGTTTTCACCGAGATCGGACTCATCTGGTATTGCTTCTTGATCCAAGATATAGTGGTTTTTATCACGTGCCTTGCCCTGAAGTCTATGTCATCATTTTCATCTTTGTCTACTTCGGCGTTCATTATTGGCCGGTCATACACCTTATCTTATGTGTAAATATCTTCTAAGACATCCTCTAAATCACATTCCCATATCTTCAAGGAAATAGGAACCTTCAACACCTATTTTGCTAGAGCTAGGTTCACTCTATAGTAATCCCAGATTTTGACTTCATGGTCATCTATATAGCTTATCTAATGATCTTCCAGATGTGGCTCATGTACGTAGAATCTGCCGATGATATGGCTATAAGTACCTATGGGGTCAAAACGAGCTCGCACTGTCTTGTAAACTTGCAAGGGGCAATCATCCCATTCAAAAGAAAGGAACTTGCAAACCTTCATGTCATGTATTGTATAGGGTAAAGAGATGGGAAAGTCCCAACAGTGCTTCTTCTTATGCTTGATATGCTCGTATGCATCCGCGAGCTGCCTGGCCATCTCCAATATGATTATCCAGTCAGATGGATATCTGGGTAGCTTCTTTGGTTGTATGGTCGACCTAGCTATCTGAATGTATGTGAATGTCCTAAACTGGATGAAATTGGCCCCAATGGCCCTCACCTTAGCAGCAGCTTGTTCTGACATTCTTTTAGCAAAGTCACCCTCAATAGATTGGATGACTATGAAAATGAATGCATCGTTGACTATTCGGTAATCAGGGGAATCCTCTGACATGTTTGCCCCTTTTACCAACTAGGGGTATACAAAATTGGGCCATGCATTTGGGTCATTCAAACTTCCCCTCTTGGTGAGGTTGGGATAATCTACCCGTGTAGCTAGTAGGTACATGATGTAAGTGCTCATGTAGAACTTTGGGTTATGTTTCACTTCTATCAACTGCTCATCCAGGTTGTCACAAATAATAGCGCCCCATTCAAATCTTTCCTTTCGTTCCCTAATCCTCTCTATCAGTAGGAACATCCAGTGCTCAAGTTGGATGGACTGTGGTAACCCATACACCCTGCTTATCATTGTTATAGCTGCCTGGATATCATCTCTCATATAATCTCTCCGAAGGTATATCTTGTCCAGTTTGTTTTTGGGAAGTGGTTGCTTCAGGTATTCCTTATTCATCATCTCGTTTATTGTTTTCTCTCTGTTGCTGAATCACTTGGTCCCATTTTTGATGTAGAAGTCATAGAACTTGTCTATGCCTTTGTGGAGGTGAAAGACGTCATCAATGACATCTGGCCTGATATCCAATACAACCTGGTCTTCTGAGTTCACTACCACCCTCTTGTTTGAATCATAGTGGTTCGCTAGGGTGATGATCAATTCTGAAAATGCAACAGCCACGGGGTGTGCGGCTGCATTCACTAGCCCGAATAGGACTAATGAGGTATAGTCCTCAGATTTGTTTGTCAGTTGGGAGCACTATGTAAGGAATTCATTCCAATCCACGTTCCCAATGTTGGTATCCGTTATCTCACTATGTTTGTTCCCCACCTTTGAGCTGGGGGGATTCCCCTTGTATTGAGACTTCATTGGGGATACTATCTTTGGTTCAGTCATTCCTGCAAGAAAAGACAAATATCAGTAGCTTATTGAACATAAGAACAATTTAAACTATGAAAGAAAGTAAAGAAAGCTAAAAAATAGCTAAAGTGCAAGTTTTTGCACTTTCAGACCTTTCGGGGTTTCAAACACCGACAACTATTTCAGAGACCGAAAAGCCTGAAAGTGCGAATAGGCAAAATGGGGTAAGGCCAAGTCCATCGAGGTTTCAGATTTTTGGACATAGAAATTATTGGAGGTTTCACTTGTTAGGATTTTCGCACTTTCAGACCTTTCAGATGTCCGAAAGGCCGAAATGTCCGAAATGACACTTGGCAAGGATGAAGATTTAGTTTTCGGCCTTTCGGAGGCCAAAAACCTGTGGTAGGCGTCGTGACTGATAGAAATGTAAAAACCCTAAACCTAGACTCGAAGACACCAGAAAACCCTAGGGTCGATAGGAAGGGATGTCCCTGTCAACGCACGAAGACATAGAAGCCCCAAAGGGTGCCAAAACAAAGTGCCCTAGGTTGGACAGGCACTAGGGACACTGAAAAGACCCTAAACCTAGGGCAAACTGAAAGAACAAAATGAGGAAGAGTAGAGTAAACCTACCTTGATCTATCGAATGAAGGGAGGGAAACCAGGTGATGAAATGAAGGCAGGGAGCGAGGAGGAGCAGATGAACATGAGTGAGAGAACAGACCAAAAATGTGAAGTGTCAAAACAAAGGAGGCTACCCCTTTTATAACCCGCGGGCTGACGTTAGCAGTTTCAGGGTTTTGGAGACAGAATCACCGAAAACCCGGAGGGACTAAGAACCTTTCGGCCTTTCGGTGATTTTAGACTCCGAAATCACTGAAAGGCCTGGTCTTTGGCCGTTCAGCCCTTTCAGTATTTCAGAGGACCTAAGTCCTCGGAAAGGCCGAAAGGGCTGAAACATCAGGTTTTTGGCCTTTCAGCCATTTCTGTATTTCGAAGGACGTAAGTCCTCCAAAAGGCCGAAAAAGGGTTCTTTTACCTTCTCTGGTTTCATTAATCCTCTCTGGTGGTTGACTGGATCCCTACGAGGAGCAGACATGATGAAAAGACAAAAATAAAAAAAGTAAAAGAGAAGGGGGTCCCCCATGGTTAGAGGGCCAAAAATGGGGTGTGTGTTGTGGACCCACAAAAAATAGCCCTGACAAAAGGAGGAATGACCAAGGCATTTCTTTATCATCAATACTCTCCCAGAAAGTAGCTTTACAGTAGAACCGAACCAAGAGGCGGTGGAGTCAACGATTCTTGAATGACCTCCAATCTGAGGTTCTTCCATTAGTTTTGCTGTGTGTGTTCATGTGTGTTCATTCCTTGACCTTTGGTTGTGATAACGAAGGCGCTTGCCAGTTATACCCAACTTTTTCCAAATAAACCAAGGTTTCCCAGAAAGAGCTTTGTTTCCAGTCAGGCGTTCATAGCCCCAACAAAGTTTTCCCTTAGTCCCACGTATAACCTTTCTCTACTGCCAGTCAGACATTCATAGCCCCGATAGAGGTTGTCACAATCACCCAAGTCTGTTATGCCTGCTAGGCCATAACCTTCTTTGTGAGAGCTCCTTCTTTTGGAAAACCAGTTTGTTCCTTTTGCTTGCTTGGAGATGTATCGAGCCTTGGATGCTCAGTGTGTTCCATGCTTTCAGGTCCATAACTTCTTTTCTTTCTCTCTCTCTCCCCTTTTTCTTTTTTTTTATGATCCGAACAACAATTAGGTGGTGTTTCCCGGATCTTTCACTCGTGACCTCTTTGGGGCACTTTTCTTGTGAGCGTTTCTTTCACTTTTCCTTTTGGGCTCTTCTTTCTTTCATTATTGCCTTCACATTCAGTTCAGACTTGGGTTCTAGGATCAATGGGTACCCAAACCTATGCACTCAGGTTGGCTACAACTGACAAATGCCTTAGAAACCAATGCCCTCTAGTGTTTGTACCTTAATGTGTCTTGTAATTAAGATGACCAAAATTTAAACTTCCTGTTGTCTGTCAATGATAATCATCACTACTTTGTCTTTTGGGAAGGTTCTCTTACGCCGCATGCATCCTTAGAGAAATTTGACTAAGAAATACCTCTGCTCCTCTTGTGAAACACCCTGGACTGGATCCAAAACACACTGACCCAAAACAAAAAAGAAGCCCCAACAAAAGGACAAACACAAGCGGAAGAAAGGACTGACGGCGAGAACAATAAAAAAAAAGGGAAAAAATGCAAAAGTGACTATGGTACAAGGGACGAAAAAATAGTCCCATTTAGGATCCAAAGTAGTGCTTGAGGAATTGCCCATTGACTGGAAATGGGGTTAACTCTCTGTCCAATGTGTTGATCCTGAAAGTGTTCTCCCCCAGGATCTCTGATATTTGGTAAGGGTCTGTCCACAGTCTTTGGAACTTGGTGTGGCTACCTGGCTTTTATTTTGCCTTATCCCACATGAGGACAAGGTTAGAGATCCTGAAGGATTTTATGGTAGCTCTCTTGTCAAACCATGTTTTGATTACAGCCTGATGCTTTGATACATGTTCCAGGGCCAAAGTTCATTTCTCCTCTAGCCTTGGGAGATTCATGAGTCTGACTTGTACCCAATCTTCCTCCCCTACGTATTAGTCCATGCATTTTAGAATTGGGATCTTCAGGTTCATAGGAAAGACCGGTTGCAAGCCGTAGACTAGTTGGTATGGGGACGTCCCTAGGGTGTTCTTGATCCTTACATGATCGGTCCATAAAGCATATTTTAGCTGAGTGTGCCAGTCCCTGGGGTTGTCGTCCAAGAGGTGTTTGATCACTATTGTCAGATTTTTGTTTGTAGACTCTGCTACGCCATTGCCTTGTGGATAGTAATTTGAAGAGAATTTTAGGATTACCTGGTTTTTGAAGGCCCATTGTGTGAGTGAGGTTGAAGAGAAAGAGGGGGTGTTGTCACATACCAGATAGAATGGCATCTCAAACCTAGTTATGATGCGTTCCTCCACGAATTTGGTCATGACCTCAGTGGTGAAATTCTTCAAGGCTTGCACCTCTGTCCAGCGCGTGCAATAGTTAGTAGCTGTTAAGATAAACTTATGTCCTAAAGATGAAGGCGGGTTAATCACTCCAAAAAAATCTAAGCCCCATTGGGCAAATGGGTGTACCTCATAGACTGGTTGTAAAGGAATTGCTGGATTTCTCTCTCGGGTCACACTAGTTTGGCAAGTGTGGTAGGATCTCACATGTTCACTGGTATCTTTAAATATCGTTGGCCAAAAACATCCTTCCCTCAGGATTTGGTGAGCTGTGGCCTCCGCCGATCCATGTCCCATTCCGTATTTGTCATGAAAGTCCACTAGTATTTGTTTTTCCTCTGTTCTATCCAAGCACCTTAAATACAAGCCCTCATAATTGCATTTGTAGAGTTGTCCATTCTTCAGCATGTAGGAGCTTCTTTTGATCTTCAAAGCCCTTCTCTGGGAACTATTCATTTCTTCGGGGCAGCGATTCTGCAATAGATAATACACTATGTCTTGGTACCATACATCTGTGATTATGCCTTGGTCAGTGTATGTTTGGCAGACCAGACTTTCTTCAAACTCAAAGATTAGCTTTGTTAGGCCCTAGCCTCTTACCAATTTCATCGGTTGGATTTCTAGGTCAAACTCTTGGATAATTGCCATCCATTTTCCCCTCTGTTCTCCTAGCTCAGTCTGCATCGGAAGGGATTTAACTACTGCATTTGGGACTATCCCAATGACTTTACTCCTTAAAATGTAATGTCTAAATTTATTCACCGCCTTGAAGAGAGAAAATGATTGCTTGTCCAGGTTTGGGTATCTGAGCTCAACATCTTTGAAAGGGCAACTCATAAAGGTGATGGGCCTTTCATCTTTGCTATTCTTCTTCTGTGTGAGAATGCCTACGCATGAGTGTTCTAACGCAAAGGAGTAGACCTCTAAAGGGATGGTGTAGTCAGGACTGGCTAGGACTGGTGCCGTGGCAATGGCATTCTTAATTTATTTGAAAGACTTCTTGGCTAGGAGAGCCCATTCAATCTTGGCATCTTTCTTGAGCATGTCGTTCAATGGTTTCACTATTTTTGCGAAGCCACTAATGAATTTCCTGATGAAGTTGATCTTTCCAAAGAAAGATTTTAGTTCCTTGCGACTATGGGGTGGTGTCAATTTTAGGATCAACTCCACCCTTTCGGGGTCAATAGATATCCCCTTTTCAGAGATGATATGCCCCAAGAGCTTTCCTTCAGTTACCCCGAACACGCATTTCTTGGGGTTGAGGGAGATCGCAAATTCTCTACACCTCTGAAGTCATTTTCTGAGGTCACTTATGTGGTAAACTCTTAATTTCAAGTAGACTGTGAGATCATCCATGTAGATGATAATGCACCTTCCAACTAATCCTTTGAAGGCTATGTCCATTGCTCTTTGAAAGGTGGCTCCAGCATTAATCAATCTGAAAGGCATTTTTCGGTACGTGAAAGTCCCCCACTTAGTGGTGAATGCTGTTTTCAGTTTGTCCTCTTCTTGTACCATCACCTGATTATACCCAGAGTAGCCATCCAGGAATGACATCATTTGAGATCCATTAACCCTTTGCAGCTCTTCATCTAGGGATGGGAGCGGGTAATTATCCTTTTGAGAGGACTTGTTGAGGTTCCAGAAGTCTACGCACAACCTGATTTCTCCAGTCTTCTTCCTTACAGGTACTAGGTTTGCAACCCATGTAGAGTGTCAGATTGGGAAGATGATCCTGGTGTTGAGCAAATTTTGGACTTCCTTTTGGATCAAGGGCTCCATAGTGGGATTTACGGGTCTCTGTCGTTGCCTAAAGGGCTTAGAATCTGGTTTCAAAGGGATGTTGTGTACTATGACTGAGGTGTCATATGTCTTTAATTCCTCATAACTCCATGCTATGACATCTCAATATTTAGTGAGAAGCTAGACCATTTTCTCCTTTTCTTCTTTGGTTCCCACCTTTCCGATGTGGACTTCTCTTGGTTCCTCTTCCGTGCCCAAGTTGTAAGTGTCGTATTCCTTACCATTAGGTTGCACATCGGGGTGTCTTCTCCCAGCAGTCTTATCGCTGCCAAAGATCCTTTCTAGTTCTACCATTCCCTTGGGTATGGAATTTGTTTTTAAGTTTATGATGCCGTGATCATCAGGCTCTTCAAGTTCAGCAGTTTCTTTGTTGTTATCCTCCTTGTCTATGATCTTATTCTTGAACACATCGGTGCCCATGATGAATTCTAGGATATGTTGGTCATCTTGGAAGACTTGAAAGTTAGTAACATTATCCAGAATGGCTGGGGCTGCAACAAGTTCAACCAAGAATTTCTTTAGTTTCGATTTCTCCATGGGATATAATGAGCTGGCCGAAATAGCCAACGCGTTAGCAACAATGTTCTTCCTTCTTGGGATGGTTTTGATGTTGAAAGGGTCAAAGTCATTGATTAAGTCCCATGCCCTATTTCGGTAGGCTAAGAGCCTATTATCATTGCAAGTGTACTGACTACGGATCTGCTTGACCACCAATACTGAGTCTCCTTCCACCATCAAGATCGTGATTCCTTTCTCATGAGCTAGGAGGAGTCCACAAACTAGTGCTTCATATTCTACAACATTATTAGTACAAAGGAACTGTAGTCTATAAGCGGCATAAAAGGACTTACCCCTTGGGTTTATCAATTCGATCCCGACACCTGCTCCTTGCTTACATTTGGAACTATCGAAGCGTAGTTTCCATATCTGAGGTGGTTTAGTAGGGCTGGTTCTGGTTGAGCTTTACTTAGAAGAATCCTTGGTACTTGGTTTTTGGGCCCTCTCTCCCTCGCTGCCAGAAAAATTTGATTCTCCTGTATTTTGATTATGCCCAGGTTTGAGGAGTTCATTATCTTTATCTTCCAGTATTCCCTTGTGAGGGGGACATGCTCCATCATCCGAGGTACTCCAATTGCTAAGCATGTTCAGGGCAAGGCTTCTATCTTTTGGATCTGACCCACTATCTTGATCTTGAGGTGGATTGTGTGTATGGACTAGGTTGTCCATACCTGGTGCGATGTTCTTGCCATATTCTATCCCTAGCACATCTCCCTTTATCATCTGTGCTTTTGGTGGCTCATTTGGTTGGGCAATTTGAGCCAACACTTGTGACAGTGCCTCTTGACAACTGGGGCATGTAAACTTAGAATGACTAGCCTGATGTAATCGGCAATATCCAGGTAGCAATAAGATGTTGGGATCTGCGTCTTGACCTAGGTGCCGCAGGCTAGCCATTGTGCTATTGACGAAACTCTAGAAGATGTCACCACCAATCTTCAGGTCTAGGAGACCTTGGACAGGACTATGGTCTGACTCTTCAACTTCTCAAATTTGAAACATAAAAATGTTGTCCAATCGATAAGTACCCAAATCAGTTTGAGTGAACAAGACTTCATTCGGGGCATTGTATTCGGTGATCATCCTTTTTAGCTTCAGTTCTGCATCTATCTTGATCTGGTTGTTCAAACCTCTCCAAGGTAGCCAAAGTTGGGTGAAGTCTGTAGAGAGCCATCCTCTCAAGCATCTAGTCCATTCTTAGCTTAGCAACATCCCATAAGTTTCAGGGATGTCCACTATGTGTATATCAATGTGTTCTTGTATCCAGGGATATGTGACTAGTTGAATGTGTATGTCTTTGAGCACACCAATTACTCTAACCTCAGTTTTGTCCAATTGTATGACCACCCGGTTCGTTACTTGGGGCACCATCCCCAACTTTTGGCAAATTGACAGGGGCATCACGTTGCATGAGGCTTCTGAATCGATCATGCAGTTATGTAGGTTCTTCCCGAACATTTACAAGCTGAGTAAGAATGGTAGGACCTTTGTCCTATCCGTGAATACCATTGGGAACGCCTTAGATGTGTTGACATTGGACGTGGGTGCCCTGGTGCTGTTGGTTGATGGGCCAAGTCTTGAATGATCTAAGGATCTTAAAAGGGCTTCCTTTTGAGATGGGCAACCCTGTAATAATTTGAACATCGAGATGTTCGCCTTAGTTTTCTTGAGTTCATCTACTGCACTGTACTTTTCATTTGACCAGGTCATTCCTCGGTAGCCAGCATAAGTACCTATCGTAGGAGGTATGGCGTTCAGGCCCTTTGGAGGTATGGGATTGTTACTAGCCTGAGGATCCGATGGAGTCAGTTTCTTTCCTGGAGGTATGCCGTCGATGAGGGGTTCCTTTCTACTTTGGAGGTTATGTGGGTTTCACTGATCATTCTGGAAGGCATGAACCTCAGAATATTTGGGTTCATTTTCTCTCTAAAAAGGGAACACAAATTCATCTTCTCCTGTATAATATTCTGAGCTTCCCTCTTTTCCAGACTCATAAGAATCGAACACCATAGCATTGAATTGTACTGGGGCTCCCTCTGGATTCTGGGTGTAGTGGTCTTGGGAGTTGTTCACTTATCCATTATTGTCTTGATGCCTACTTGGAGCCTCGACAAAATTGGTCTCTGAAGCCTCATAAGTATTGGCGTTATCTGTCGGGATGCTACCATTATTTGGTCTAGTGTTCCATGGCCAATTTGGCCTTTGCTGCCCAAATGGTTTCTCCTGCGCATTGTTGTTTCTATATGCACTGAAACCCCAATTTGGATTCTGAGGGTATGTGTTTGGACCAGCAGATGCTCGTTGGTATCCACCTTGATTTTGGGGTGGGTTTAGCTTCATTCTGGTGACTTCGCTAGTGAGCTATGATAAAGTATTATTTACGACGTCTAACTCAGAAGCCATGAGAGCATTAGGATCATTTTGGGGTACAACCCTCTATTCTATGAATGTCATTTTATGAGCTTCATAGCCTGGATAAGTAATGGATGGAGGCACGATTGTACATGGTTGTACTAGTATGGATAAGTGGTTGGCCAAGGCTTGATTGTTTGCTGTAAATGGGTGTGGGACAACAAGATTACTTGGGATGGGCGCAGCCGCATAGCTTCCTTCTTGTGGGTCCATTTGCTAAGTAAAAGTGATGGCTTCATTATACACCTTTTCAATTGTATCTCTATCTGTTGGGGGAAGCCTTCTTAGAAAGATTGAGGTGAATGGGTCTAGAGATTTTAGGTAAACTAGTATGACAGCCTCATCTGGTATAGTATAAGGAGCTTCCAGATTTTGATGCATTTTGTGAAAATGATGATTAAACATAGCAATAGGCTCCTTAGGATCTTTCCTCTTGGTTATGAACTGGTGATGTGTCGCAGCAGGATCAACATACAATTTGAATTGATTGAGGAATTTGGTTTCAAAGTAATTCCATACTGAGATAGACCCTCGTGGTAAATTAAGGTACCAGTTGTATGCAAATTCTCCCAAGGTGTATGGGAAGAGATGACAGACAACATCTTGGTGGGCAATCTCTTTATGGTTGCAAATTTCTTTGAAGGCGTGGATATATTCTTCCGCTGTCCTAGATTCACCATATATGAATCATGTACAAAACTTCTCTGGATTTTTAGGTAACTCATGGAGCTGCCCAACAAAGTTCAAAGGTGAGCTTGTTGCGTTGGCAAAAAAGGCCATCGGATGAGTTTGCTGCAAATTTTGATTTTGCAAGTTCTGATTTTGATTGATGGCTGCAATAATAGTTGGGGCAGCGATGTGTGATTGCTGTCTAAGAGGATTCTGAGGTGTGTCAGGGTGAGGAGAAGATTTATCCCTTGCTTTACCCTTGTCGTTGCGAGCCCTTCGGTGGTGAGTGAGTTCGAGAAACTTACCTCTTTTCAAAGATGATCTAAGCACATGATTGAACCTCTCTGGGGAGAAAGATCCAATATTATCCAGCTCTTGAGTCTTGAAGCCCTCCTTCTAGCGCCACTTCTGTTGAGCGTTGTTTTACACAAGCCAACTTGATAGGATCTCGAGATTTGATTTCCTCTCTTGAAAAAATAACAGAATTATTCCCAAGGTTCTCTTGGGTTGGGTCACAACCTTCTTGGTTACTCAGTTGAAGATAAATGTGATTGTTCACGAGGAGGCCTTTGCTAGTACGTTCAAGACAACAAACTGCAAAATATTGTTAATTCTCTTTTTTGGGTATTTTCTGCTTTAACAAATATGGTGTCGTAAATAAAATTCAATTTTGTGTTTTTCAAGATGGTAATTTAGAATTAATCACAGCATTTGAATGAGAGAAGGGTAACGAGAAATGAAGAAAATTATGAAAAAAAAGTAAAATCCTAAGGACATAAACCGCCGTAAACCCTTCCTTGCAAATTGAATGTTGGAGAGATATGGAAAAACCCACGAAACATAAATCAGACCAAGTCACAATTCACTACTCCACGGATGCAAGCGTTTTGAAGAGAACACGTATTCACTTGTGCAAGAT
This sequence comes from Thuja plicata, assembly GCA_018584345.1. Classification (NCBI taxonomy): domain Eukaryota; kingdom Viridiplantae; phylum Streptophyta; class Pinopsida; order Cupressales; family Cupressaceae; genus Thuja; species Thuja plicata. Next base: position 939,828 of record MU223987.1, on the reverse strand, counting down.
ATTCAAAATCTATCAAATCACAAAGCCACCAAGATGTGCACACCCATGAGATAGATTTATCGTTAAGCTCAAAGATAATCTTTTCCACACATTCATCACAGCAAGGTAGATACGTAGCAAAAAACTCCAACTAAAAGTAGCACGAATTCAAAACACAATAACATAAAGGGCTCTCTGAAAATAAAGAATAATGCAAGCATACATTCAATAAATTTGCATAGATAGCAGTAATTCACACACCATGAATGAAGCATCCAATGTAGATCTTTATTGTATTAAATAGTCGGCCTTTTACATTGTTTTTTTATTACAATATATAGAGTTTTGATCCACAACTCTGATTTTTGGAGTTAGGGCATCAGAGAGTCTAAACTAGAGAAATAGATCTAAAACTAGAACTTTGTTGAAGGTAAACTACTGCTAACTGATACTATGTAACTTGCATGGATTCTTAAACCCATTTACAATCCATTTTCTCATGCAAAGAAGGCAAAATATGCCAGAGAAGAGAGAGAGAGAAAGGAGGAGAATTCCTTCTGTGAACTGGGAGTCTTCTTCTTGATCTTGGTGGATGGTTCTTGGATTCTTCACCTGGGCTATTTCTGACGGTAGGAACTGATAGGAGACCCTTAGTTCCTCTGAAACAAACTCATGTTGTCCATTGATCTAATGTGGAGTCAAACTGGTGTTGAAAAAGGTGACCTCGCTGGAAACACCCAGTTCTTCGGACCCTGACCTCTACCCCAAAACTTTTAATGTTTTGAAATTTCCCAAGTGTCTCTCAAAATCTGTAAACTCGGAGGCCCCCAAAACTTTAGACTTATCGTGGGCCGAAAGGCCAAAAATATCTGAAGAGGCCAAAAGACCAAAATCTTCGAAGGCCGAAAGGCTGAAAAATTGGAAGCCGAAAGGCCGAAAAATACCGCCTTGGTGAAATTTGACCAAGTGTGAAAATATTGCTCGGTCCATCTGGTATTTGAACCTTGGAACTTTATCCAGTGAAGAATTTTGGGTGAGCTGCCCAAAGCCTCTACACAATCTATTGAACTTCTTCATAGTTGATCTCTTTCCTTTTTACTTTGGTGACCCTTCATTCTTGCTTCTTTCTGAAGCTATTTAATTCAGAAGTGAAGAAAGTGATCTCTTCTTCATGCTACAACATTCTATGTATCTCTTCTTTCATATAAAATAGTTGTTGCAAGGCCTTCTTGGCATTGACTCTTTCCAGAACATCTCTGATCTGTTGGACCACTTCCTTGGAGGGATGCAGAGCTTGTTGGCTTTCATCTCGGTAGACGTTCAGGCCAACCCCTGTGAAGAATGGATCTATATCATTGACCCATGTTATTACCTCCTCCCACTTTTCACCTATGAGGGCTTGGTGCTTCTTGTAGGCCTTAATTAATTTGGCCATTTGCTTGTTCCAAGTCTCAAATTTATCCAGTTCTTCGCCCTCATAAACTTTGACCAAAATCTGGAGGCATTGCTTTCAAATTACCTCCAAATCCTGGAGAGTTGCCTGCCACTTAGCTTCCTCAGCATCCATCCCCCCGTCATCTTCCACCAGGTCAATGAGTGAATTAACCTCAACCAAGATGGTCCTGTATGGCCTAAATATTGATGGGATTGCCTTCTCTCTAAACTATTTTAAGTCATTTATCCAATCGGCACTCGCCTGTATGAAAGAGGGGGTTAATCCTGCCGACAAATCTGGTGTAGCCCTTTTATCAATCATGGTTTGTAATGAAGCCTCTTAACAGTTTGGGTCAATGGGACCCACCATCTTTTGGATGAACCCTTTCAATGCTTCATTCTGGTCTATTAAAGCCTTGATGGTTTCTTCATCTTTGCTCATGAACCCCAGAGCATGCTTGAGTCCCAAGGCTGCTAATGTCTTGCTTCCTTCTCTGGTAGTTCCCCCAAGTCCACCTCTTTGAATGTGTAGTCTCCTGATGAACCCGTGGTTTGAGAGGTGCTTGGGGGTGGGATAGCTATTTGTGTTGTCCACTAACCCTTAGGGTCTTGGGTCACATATGACATAGTTTTAGCAGGCACACTCACGTCTACATGGTGGAAAGCTTGCTTGACAGCAGTTATACTTGTATCTTCTCCATCCAGTTCACTTGTGTAGGTTCTTTTTTGAGGTTGTATCTCCTTGGTAAACCAAGTAGGTTTACCAGAGGCATTTACTGGCCCATATGGTGCCATATGGAGAATTGAGGTCAAGCCTTGTTTCCCTGGAGCTATTCCTGGTTCTGATTCCTTCTCTACCCCTCTTCCTTGTCCATCTTCTCCTTATTCCATTCTATCCCCTTCTACATCCCTTTGTATTTCCTCCTCCTCCTTACCTTGCTCACTGACCTCCTTTTCCCTTTCCTTCTTCGGGCCTTTGTCGGCTGATGAATCAATTACCCCTTTTGGCCTAACACCGGTCATGGCCTCTAGTGAGGTATGAAAAGGTGATGTGTCTTTTGTGCCTACTGCTCCTTTAGTTACCTGAGTGGCACATGTCGAAGGGATTAAGGTTGAGAGAATAAGTGTTGGCATGATTGGAGTGGGAGATGAGGAGATGGTGGTAGTAGACGGAGGCAGAGCTGGTGCAAGGGTAGGTGTTGGAGTTGGTAGGGAAACTGGTGGGGTAAGTATATGAGGTGGTGGAGTGAAAACATAACTCCTTCCAGCTACACTATCCGTTGCTAAACTCTGAGTTACCCCACTGTCTTGGTTTTTAAGCCCTGGAGTAGAATCGGAGTGTACTAGTGGAGTAGGAGCATTTACTAGGGGATTGGTGAACTGGACTGGTGGGGGAGTAAGGGCTACCTGAGGCTGTATGAGTGGTGGCAGAGTGAGGGCTACCTGGGGCTGTATGAGCGGTGGCTCCCCAGTATGTGTGTCTTGGCCTTGATCCAAAAAGCCTTCAAGTCCGTCAAAATCAGAGAGCATAAACTCATCCGGTTCTAATGGATCTACAGGATCATCTTGTTCTTTGGGATCCTCTCTATGTTTCTTAGTAGTTTTCTTTTCTCTCCTCTTCTGCAACCCAGTCCTTTGGACTAAGGGCTCACTTGCATCCTCTTCCTTGGGTTCTTCTTGTACAGTTTCTAACTGCAGAGATTCAGAACTCTTCTTCCTCTTATAAGTTTTCTTCTTAGTGGTGGGGGAAGATTGGCTAGAGGTGGATGAGCCTTCCCCTAATTGGGGTTGTGAAAATTCTGCTGGTGGGTCAATCTGGCCCATCATTCTAGTTTTCTTAGGCCTAGGATTGGAGCCATATTCAACTAGTTGTTCATGACCATACACCATTCTTGGCTTCTGAGGGGGAGCCTTCTTATATTTAGGAGCTGTGGACTTCTCTCCTTGTTGTTTCTCTACTTTTTTAGAGGGGTCCATTAATGTTTTCACCAGGATCGGACTCATCTAGTGTGGCTTCTTGATCCAAGATATAGTGGGTTTTATCACGTTCCTTACCTTGAAGTCTATGTCATCATTTTCATCTTTGTCTACCTCGGCGTTCATGATTGGTCGGTCATACACCTTATCTTGTGTGTAAATATCTTCTAAGACATCCTCTGAATCACATTCCCATATCTGTAGGTAAATAGAAACCTTCAACACCTCTTTTTCCAGAGCTAGGTTCATTCTGCAGTAATCCCAGAATCTGACTTCATGGTCATCTATACATTTTATCCAATGATCTTCCATATGTGGCTCATGTACATAGAATCGGCCGATGATATGGCTATAAGTACCTATGGGGTCAAAATGAGCTCACACTTTATTGTAAACTTGCAAGGGGAAATCATCCCATTCAAAAGCAAGGGACTTGCAAACCTTCATGTCCTATAGTGTATAGGGTCCTAAAGAGATGGGAAAGTCCCAACAGTGCTTCTTCTTATGCTTGATATGCTCTTATGCATCTGCGAGATGCCTGGCCATCTCCAATATGATTATCCAGTCAGATGGATATCTAGGTAGCTTCTTTGGTTGTATGGTCGACCTAGCTATCCAGATGTACGTGAATGTCCTAAAATGGATGAAATAGGCCCCAATGGCCCTCACCTTAGCAGCAGCTTCTTATGACATTCTTTTAGCAAAGTCACCCTCAATATATTGGATGACTGCGAAAATGAATGCGTCGTTGACTATTCGGTAATCAGGGGAATCCTCTGACATGTTTTCCCCTTTTACCAACTGGGGGTATACAAGATGGGGCCATGCATTTGGGTCATTTAGAATTCCCCTCTTGGTGAGGCTGGGATAATCTGCCCGTGCAGCTAGTAGGTACATGATGTAAGTGTTCATGTAGAACTTTGGGTTATGTTTCACAGCTGTCAACTGCTCATCCAGGTTGTCACTAATAATAGTGCCTCAGTCAAATCTTGCCTTTCATTCCCTGATCCTCTCTATCAGTAGGATCATCCAATGCTCAAGTTGGGTGGAATGTGGTAACCCATACACCCTGCTTATCATTGTTATATCTGCCTAGATATCATCTCTCATATAACCTCTCCGAAGGTCTATCTTGTCCAGTTTGTTTTTGGGAAGTGGTTGCTTCAGGTATTCCTTATTCATCATCTCGTTTACTATTTTCTCTCTGTTGCCGAACCACTTGGTCCCCTTTTTGATGTAGAATTCATAGAACTTGTCTATGCCTTTGTGGAGGTGAAAGACGTCCTCAATGACATCCGGCCTAATGTCCAATACAACCTGATCTTCTCAGTTCACTACCACCCTGTTGTCTAAATCATAGTGGTGAGCTAGGGTGATGATCAATTCTGAAGATGCAACAACCATGGGGTGTGCGACTGCATTCACTAGCCTGGATAGGACTAATGAGGTACAGTCCTCATATCTATTTTCCAGTTGGGAGCATTGAGTAAGGAATTCATTCCAATCCACGTTCCCGATGTTGGTATCCATTATCTCGCTGTGTTTGTTCCCCACCTTTGAGCTAGGGGGATTCCCCTTGTATTGAAACTTCATTGGGGATACTATCTTGGGTTCAGTCATTCCTGTAAGAAAAGACAAATATCAGTAGCTTATTGAACAGAAGAACAATTTAAACTGTGAAAGAAAGTAAAGAGAGCTGAAAAATAGCTAAAGTGCAAGTTTTCGCACTTTCGGACCTTTCGGGTTTTCAGACACCGACAACTATTTCGGAGACCGAAAAGCCTGAAAGTGTAAACAGGAAAAATGGGGTAAGGCCAAGTCCATCGGGGTTTCAGAGTTTCGGACACCGAACTTATCAGAGGTTTTGCTTGTTTGGATTTTCTCACTTTCGGACCTTTTAAATGTCTGAAAGAGTGAAATGTCTGAAATGGCACTTGGCGAGGATGAAGATTTAGTTTTGGTCTTTTGGAGGCCGAAAACCTGTGGTAGGCGTCGTGACTGATAGAAACGTAAAAACCCTAAACCTAGACTCAACGACACCAAAAAACCCTAGGGTCGCCAAGGAGGGACATCCTTGTCGATGCACGAAGACATAGAAGCCCCAAAGGGTGCCGAAACAAAGTGCCCTAGCCTGGATAGGCACTAGGGACACTGAAAAGACCCTAAACCTAGGGCAAACTGAAAGCACAAAATGAGGAAGAGCGGAGGAAACCTACCTTAATCTACCGAATGAAGGGAGGGAAACCAGGCGATGAAATGAAGGTGGGCGGTGAGGAGGAGCAGACAAACATGAGTGAGAGAACTGACCAAAAATGCGAAGTGTCAAAACAAAGGAGGCTACCCCTTTTATAACTCGCGGGCTGACGTCAGCGGATTTGGGGTTTCGGAGATTGAATCACCAAAAACCCAGAGGGACTAAGAACCTTTCAGCCTTTCGGTGATTTCAGACTCCAAAATCACCGAAAGGCCTGGTCTTCGGTCGTTCGGCCCTTTCGATATTTCAGAGGACCTAAGTCCTCCAAAAGGCCGAAAGGGCCGAAAGATCGGGTTTTTGGCCTTTCGGCCATTTCAGTATTTCGGAGGACGTAAGTCCTCCAAAAGGCCAAAAGGGCCAAAAGGCCAAAAGGGCCAAAAGGCTGAAAAAGGGTTCTTTTACCTTCTCTGGTTTTAGTAATCCTCTCTGGTGGTTGACTGGATCCCTATGAGGAGTGGACACGATGAAAAGACAAAAAGAAAAAAAACAAAAGAGAAGGGGGGTCCCCATGGTCAGAGGGCCAAAAATGGGGTGTGTGTTGTGGACCCACAACACTAACTATAAACGATAGCAAGCAATAACATAAACAAGGCAATGAACTGTTTGAATGATGGAATTCCATGCTAATTACAGAATGCCATGAGAAATAAATTTCTATGGATTTTCAAAGCATTCCATCACTACCATGGCATTCCATAAACTTCATGGAATTCCATAATCATCATGCTATTCCATCATCCAAATCATAGCAAGCAATAGCATAGATAAGGCAACAAATGATTTGAATGATCGAATGCCATGATGATGATGGAATGCCATGGTGGTGATGGAATTCCATGAGAAGCAAATTGCTATGGATTGTCAATGCATTCCATCACCACCATAAAATTCTATTAACACCATGGTATTACATCACAATGATGTTTTAGATTTTTAATGCATTCCATCACCACCATGGCATGTAATAAGGTCCATTGGACCATTTGGACGTTATTATAATCAAGTGAAGTCATTTTGTAAGGCCTATGAGCCAATTGGACCATTTGGATGTTAATTGTAATCAAGTGAATTCATTAACATTTTAAAGGTTGAAATAAGGTTGTGATAGATGATAATGGTCCCGTGAATGACATGGTAGACATCCCAAATGACTTGGGGATCCAAATCTTAATGATGTCAGTCCAATTGTCTAAGGTCTGTGACTTTCATTACAAAGTTCAGGTCAGTAGCCATCATGTTTGGAGTTCCTATTGTTTCAATGAAGTTAATCAGGATCGTTAGGGCCTAAAAGTACTTTAATGTTGTTTGGAGAAGGGTTACTAAATTGTTTGAATCATTTTAATAGCAGACAATGTCCAAGTGTCCAAATTTCCAAATATTTACAGTCAATTTGTTATCACTTCTCCACAAGATTTGTTCATTTTCTCGTGACCATTGTTGGAGTCTACCAATGCACATATCTTTAACTTACATTTCCCTTTCCATTTGGTCAAGGTTTCCAAGGTTGATTGGTGGGGGTTGAGTTCCATTCTTTGTTCACTGACAAAACAATGACAATCCTCAATGTTGATAATTTTCTTGTGTATAGGCTAGCAGTCACAATAAGGGATTGAACCTTTGACAGTGCTTCCCCATTTATTTAGGGTGTTGTTACAAAAAAGACCATATGATGAATAACATTGTCTCTCCAAGTTTCTTGGAAGCATATATATCCAGACCATGGTGCATGGAGTAGGCCAAGGGAAAGGGGTGTAGAGTCAATAAGTTGAGGGTGTGATAGGTTATAGGATGAACTACATGGGAATGTCCCAATGATCAGATGGACAAGTATAAGTGTGAAGTCTAATTGAGGAGAATGTTCCAAGTCAAAGAATATAGGAATGATCAAAGCATGTTGGTGATGCATTAAGACATAGAGTGAATCCTTGTTTCTAGCTGGGTAAGAGAGTGGTTTTGTTGGGAAACCATTGCTTAACCTTGAAATTGGTGAAATAACTCTTTCTTGTGTGTACTTGCATGTTTCAAAGTGGAAAGTTTAGAAGAAAAGGTTTGATAGTGTTTCATGAAGATCCTAAGAACACTATCATAGTGCTTTATTGGGTAACAACATGACAATAAGTATTTGGATACTTGTTTATTGAAACATAAAACTATTTATGTTGAAAAGGGGTTGGAACTGTTTGTAATAGATAGTAGGAGTTTTTATAATACTTGTAGGTTGCTAAAGAATAGAGTTTGAGTCTTGTTTTGGTCATTGTCTTGTCATGGATAATATAGGATATTTACTATTTTTAATCATGTATTTTGAATTCCAACCAAAATTGTGAGTTTCTTAACATGGTTATTGGTTTAAGGGAAGATCATTTCATCTCTTGTAAAATGTTTTAAATCATTTCTAATAGTGGGTGTCAAATGGATTGGTGAAATAGAAACTGTTTGCATACATTGTTGCAATATTTGTGCAAGACTGTTATATGATAGTTAGTAGATAAAAATGTTTGTCCTCATAGATTGGACACTGATGTTTCAGTCTCCTTTTTATGAAACAATGCATGGAAATCACTCATCTATTTACAAGGCATCTAGAAGGTGCTATTTCATTTAATATCTTATGGTGTTGATTGTGATAAGGCAAAAAGGTAGTATGTTT
>MU223987.1:920485-931467 GCA_018584345.1 Thuja plicata | reverse complement strand
TATATATATATATATATATATATATATATTGCATTTTGATGGTCTTTGAAGGAAATAATAGGTGACACAAGTTTGAATAGATCTACTAATCCCTTACAAGTTTTGGGAGTTGTTTTTGTTTCTTGAATAATTTGTTGATTGATGAAGGCCTAATGGACTTTAGGACTTGATTTTGTATCAAATTTAATAGTGAAAGTACCTCTGAACCTTGAAAATTGTCATGAAGATTTAAGACATTATATTTAGGTACATTTGGATTCCTTGTGTAAAGATGATTTGATATGTTGAGTTGCTTGGGTATTGAAAGAAATGGAAGTCCTATTTGTCTTTGATGGTGGTTTGGAGTGAAAATATGGAACTTGGAAAAGGTGTTGTTACAAAAAAAAGATATACTATTTGGGAAGAATTTTATTTTGATGTGATTGAATACCTTGAAAGGCCAAGAGATATTGTGTTCCTAATGTATCGATGATCAGATTTTGGGTTGTGTATGATTCTCTTCCAACAAGGACTCACAAATTTCCTTCAACATATCCTTTGTCATTTAGTAAACTCCCTCTCCTACTTGTTGACCACAACTCCTACACCCTGAATGCAACCCTTTCAACATCTTCTTACCAACTTACACAATCTTCCCACAACAACATATCTGATCAACTCTTAAGGAAAACTATCAAACACCCGTTGAATGATCTCATTTCAAGGAAAATTAACACATTTAACAACCCAAAACTCCTTCATTTATGGGGACTCCACATTTCAATAACCAACCACCAATCACCAAACACAACCCATCTACCATCTCTTTAAAAACTCTCCTCACAATGACTTCAAGAGCCATTCCCAAACTCATAATCACATAAAGATCTTGCTGACATAAAATTATACATTCCTCTCACAAACAATTTCCCTTGATTCTCATATGGAATAGGAATCATGACATCACCGATCAATTATTCAAGAGTAATTACCACACACAACTGATACCTTAACATACTTTGAAATAGGCAAGAGATATTTCATAAGAGTTGAGTATATGTTGTTAAGATTGAGAGACATTTAAGCTCTTGATAATGTTGTATTATAGGAGGTTTGTACCATGTCATGTTGGTGGAGAATACAAGTGTTAGGTTGAGTTTTTAATCTCAGTTTTCTGATAAAACAGTGATCAGTATTCTTTTAATGTTTTTTTTCAATGAAAGACACTATTGTGTATTTTTTCTTTGATTGGTGTTCAAAACTACCTTGAAATCCTTGGTAGGCATGGAGTTTATAAAATCATTTGTTAAGACAATTAAAAAATTTTGAACAGTTCACTGCCCTGTCCATGCTACCTCATTTTTCATACATGTCTACCAAAGCATTTTATTAAACAGTTGGTTGCCTTGCTGCTATTGGTAAAAGCCTAAAATAGGCTTAATAGTTATTTTAATTTTTTTAAAAAAATTGAATCAATTCCAAAGCAATGAACGTCGACTAATAAAACTAGGCGTAAATATAAACTTGAGCATGAAATATAACTTCACCATAAAAATAGTTCATTCTTGCACAGGAGCTCAATACCCTGGATAAAATAAGTGAAATGTTTGATAAAAGCTTTTCCTGGACCAATAATATCACTATAGATGGGGACCCTACAATTCTAAACCTCTGAAAACGTTGCATCTACGGGATACACAGGAAACAATACCCACATGAAAAATACCCAACAAATCCCATAATGCTTGAGATGCACATAAGATGGAAGCTAAGTGATATGGCTCACCTGTAAGGCCACAATCTCCTCTCATCCAACTCCTCCTTTGGTCTTCAGCTTGCTCTAAACTCGTTCGACTCCTCCTTGGTTGAATTCACTCCTATTCCAGAATGAACTATTTTTATGACCAGTTATATTTCATGCTCAACTATATATTTCAGCTTAGTTTCATTAGTCGAGAGACATTGCTTTCGAATTGATTCAATTTATAAAAAAAAAATTAAAATAACTATTAAGCCTATATTCAACTTATAATGGAATAGATTCAATTTTTAAAAATAAAAATAAAATAACTATTATTTTTCTAGATATAATGTTATTGAATTGTTGAGTTATATATTATCATCTAATTGTTGAATTTATATGTTGTCATCTAATTTTTCGAGGTGACCCTCTCAAATTGATCTTCTATATTTTTAAATTTTGTCATGTCATATTTTGTATTAGAGGGCCCTTCTACACATACAAAATATAAGGACCCATTTTATTTTGCACCACCTAAACTTGATGAAAGCATACTCCAATGACATGAAACAATTATACATTTTATCAAAAATAAATTGTTTGACCCATTTGTAAAATCCTTAATTGAGGGTTTAGATAATCTTAAAGAATTGTTATCAACACTAAAGTGCCAACAAAATCACCAAGGTGCATACAACCCTAATAAACCAAATCAAGGTATTGGAGAATCTTTTTGAGGTCAAAAAATATACCAACCAAGAATAAAAAATCATACATTTGATAGTAAAAACGTAATTTTTATGGCTAGGTCTCATAGAACACAAATTCAAGCTTCAAAATATACCAAACAATAGTGTGGTTAACATAATTTTACTATATTTATAATTAGTAAATTACCAAAGGCTTGAATTGTACCTCAATGGACTTAAGCTTTTGCCTAATAATCCTAATGATAAGCTTTTGACAAGCTCTCTCTCTCTCTCTCTCTCTCTCTCTCTCTCTCTCTCTCTCTCTCTCTCTCTCTCTCTCTCNCACGCTCTCTCTCTCTCTCTCTCTCTCTCTCTCTCTCTCTCTCTCTCTCTCTCTCTCTCTCTCTCTCATGTTTCCTAAGGGGTCCCAATAGGTCATAAGGCCCATTAATAAGTCCTACCTATATCTTTTAGGATACCATAGGACTCATTAATATTTCCTAGGACCCATTAATGGATCATTGATGTATTTGGGACTGCTTATGACCCAATTATGTGTCATCAGAATCCTTAGTACGCATTAGAACCCCTTAGGACCCATTATTGTATTCTAAGACCCTTCATTACCCATTAGTGGGTGTTTATTAATTATACTTATTAATTTACTAATGTAAATATGTATTGCATTGATCCATTGATCTAGAATTAAGGTTTAGGTACATGATGATCTATTCTAAACATCATAAGGTTAAGGTTAGGGTTTAGGCTTAGGTACATTGATCATAAACATCATAAGCATCCATTCTAAACATACATCATAGGAATCATATTCATAACATATGCATCATAAATTATCATCCATCACATAAACAATAAACATTCCATATACCATCAATAAACACATCATATAAGTATATTGCAAAATATCATGTCTCATCTCATATATATCAAAAAATAATGTATCAATCATAATACAAAATCCTAAAAGGTTGAAAAAATGTCACACAAAATGAGGGGTAGGTGACACTCTTTTTGTCTCCATCTCCTGGAGGTGGCATGGTGCTACTACCAAGACCTGCTGGAGGTGGACCATGAATTAAAACCATTATAAGGTACATCATGAATTAAAACATAATGAATTAATTATGTCACCATATAAGTCAAATAAAATTCTATCAAGAAATCAATGTCAAATAGATAATAAACTAATCGCATACCTCATACATTTCAATCATGTCATTGATTTTCTTCTTCATCTAACTCTTCGTCTGTATCATCTGATTCATATTGAACATTGTAAGGATTGGTCATATCATCATCATCATCATTATTTATATCTGTTTCGATAATTTTATCATCCACACGGATATCAGCTTCATGAACATTAACTCCTACATCATCGTGATCTAGCTCCTCTTCTTCGACATCTTTGTTAGGCACATCATCAACTCAATGTTGATCTTGATCATCATTTAGTACATCATCTTCTAGTTCTTCAGTATCTTCTTCTTCCATCACATTATACTTTACCAGCCTTCCTCTCGGATCATGTCTAACAAAAAATGAACAACTTGGTTTATGTGGAACCTCTGAGTAAAATACCTGTTCACATTGGCTTGGAATAACATAGGGCTCATTTCAAGCTCTCTTGAAGGACCTTGTATTAACCATGTAAATCCATCATCATGCTCAATAACAATTCTCTCGAGATTATTTTCATTCAGTTGTAGCTTGTACCATTGGACAATGAACAAAACTAATTTGAAGTACTTAAAGTCGCCTCAAGTATAGCATCTAAAATCCCATAGCATCATTTTTCTGAGACTTTAGGATGTATGTTGCTTCTAGATGAAACATTAGTCACCCAAAAGACTGCAGTTATCCCAGAATCACAATTTTCTTCGTGTCATCAAAATTTTTTATTCGAAATTTATGACCATTGCACCACATAGCATTGTGGTGTTTCAACTGCAATATGTCAAACATGTGAAAATTATTGCATTTCCATTTGATAAACATATTTATTCTTGTTCAAATGTATGAAAAAAAAACATATATGTACATCAATATAATTGAAAATTTTCAAAATATGGGTGATTAATATATTTATACGTACCTTTTTATCACTTAAACCATATTCTAAATCAATTTCTCTTGGTGTAACATTGGAATCTCCATTATGGTGAGCTTCTTTAACCAATGAAGCCACACTTTCCCATGTTAATGCACGACCAGATTGTTGACATCATTCAATCCATACCATCAGCCAATCAAGATTTTTTGCAACATACAAATGTAGTGCATCCCACTCTTGACCAAATGTATAAAAAATAAATAGAAATTTACAAACGACGTATAATTAGTTAATTACAACAATATATGACCTTGATTTATAATTGATGTTTACTAAAGATTAATAATTAATTAGTACAATATATAAAAACCAAATGTAGAATGTATTCTAATTAATGTCCATGAACATCTTATAATTAAATCTCACTTTCCTCAATCTACCTTTCACCATCAGGTACTCCCTTCGAATTATTTAATGGAGTTAGGATCCCAAATGCGATATACATGGATCTTTGATGCGAACTTACACCATAGTTTGGTATATCATATATCCCTCCACCACAGAACCCTCGGGATGTTCTCTTTGTTGAACCAAGGCCTTCAAAAATTTGAAATGCCTCTCAACCATCCACATTGACCTTATGTGTACAAGTCCACATAATTCATTCTTCTCAACTTGGTGTATTAGGTAGTGTTCTTGTGCATTGAAAAATGTCAAAGGCGAGCACTTTTGTATTTCACACATTAGACAAGGAATTTTTCTCTTCCAATAATTTATATCTTCTTTATGGATTTCTTTAGATGATAACTATCTACAAGTGAATCAAGACGCAAATATATTAAAGAGATTTAACAAAATAATATATAATATATTACATAACAAGTAAACCAAATGCAAAATATAATATCTATAATGTTGGATCAACTATGGAAAGTTAAGTGCTAAGAGGGAAGGGGTGAATCAGTACCAATAAAACTTTTAAACATACTTTCTGATCATATACCAAACTGAATATATTTCAAGTAGTCATAGTAAAGCATATAAAATAAAACATGTAAACACAACTCATAACACCAAAAATTTTGGTCACGCAAAAATTCTTTGTTAGATTAAAAAACTGTGGTGGGGATGACACCCACAACCTTCACTACTGCAGCAAAAAGGGTGCTTAGTTAGAGCTACAATGTTAGCTATTTCTGAGAGCTTACCCTGTTAGGAGTATAATAAGACTTATTCAATCTACCTTGTGAAAGGATTTTACAATCTCTAATCTGAGAGATGTACTATGTTAAAGGTTTTATAACATAAGACCTATTAAGGCCTACACAGTAATCGGATTTGTACTACTCCTAATACAACAAAACTTATTACAAAATGTTTCTATACGTGCATCAATCAAATGTTGTTCAGACTCATTGTGCTCACTTACTTTGTTACCTCAAATTGTATTTGGTAGCTCAATAACATAAGCTCTGATTTACTCTACATATATCTCCTTCACTTCTTAATTCCACTTCACATGCATCTTCTCATCATCTCATCATCTTCTGTATTCTATTTCTGATCTTTTATATGACTTCCAGGTGGTTAAAAAAGATAAAGGGCTTCCCATTTTAATGGTGGAGATTAAGTCGTGCAACATTGATTACAATTCCAATGCATTATTCCTTCTTTATTTTCATTGGTGGATCTGCCTCGTGATCATGTATAATCTACTTTTTTTAATCCCAATGTTCTAACTAATGCTCGCCTTGGATTCTGTAAAATATCCAATGCTCGGTGTCTAGATTCAATATATCTGCATTGAATGATTATGTTGGCTCTATGAAACTCAGTAACATGCTTTTTTCTTGCTCAGTGACATAGTGTGCTTGGTTTGGTAACTATCACTGCTCAGTGACTTACACACTTGATAGTTGACTCGCTCGGTAATTGTCTTTTCTTGGTGCATGTCTTTTCTCAGTGCATGTCTCTGCTCAGTGTATGTCTCTACTTGGTGTATCTTTGTATTCGGTGCATGTTTGTATTGCTTTGCAAACTGCCTCTTTGCAATTTATCGAATGTCTCTTATGAACAATATGACTTTGGAAAAATTAATGACAACATAATAACTCAAGTACGAGTAACAATCCCCCCTTTGACATTAGTTGGGAATTTTGATAAAAACTTCAAAGTCATCAAAATTTTGTAAAACCTTCAAAACTTCCAAAAAACTCAAAAACTCCCCCTAGGATAATACTCCTCAAAATTTGTATACTTATATCTCCCTTATGTACATCTATCCATATCTATCCCCCTTTGTACTTATACAATAGATAACCCTCTTTTTTGACAAATATGCCAAAAAAAACTTATGTACCCTTATCCTTTGGTCAGATTATAGAAAAAATATGTGCATACCTCTTCGTTACATCAGCTAGGGATGAATACCATATATGCTTCTTTAAGCATGTGAAGTACAACAATCTGAGAAGCAACATCAACTGCCAATCTAATGATGGTGTCTAGTGAACTGCCATTGGGGGTATTGACCAAATCCTTGGCCTTCTTCAAATGTATTTGAATTGATTTAATGTGGGGAATCAAAAGTGCTTGTAGCTCAAGAAGTTCCATCCTTACCTTATTTTCTTCTTGTCTAAGCTCTTGTTGCATTCCATCAAATATTTCAACCTTGAGTAGTAAAATTTTAGTGAGTCAGGTTCGGTAGTTATAGTTTTCAGCTGCTCGGTCAGCTCAGTCTCAACAGACTCGTCTTTATGCCTTATATCCTTAGTGAATTCAGAAACAGAACAATTTTTCTAAAATATTGAAAGAATATTAGACAATATAGTCTCAATATCTGTAGAGGCCTCAAAAAGTAATACCTTATCTATTGTAATGTTGTTCAAAATGGTTTCAATCATTTGTAGTTCCATCTTCTTTGCATTAAACTTCATCATATAGTCAATAGTGAGTTGATTAAGATTTCTGACTTGTTGCACTAGTCCTTCTACTTGACTAATGAGACTCCCAGTTTCATCAACAGTGGCATCTGAGACAATCTCCTGTAGTACATCCTTAACACTTTCTAATACATCATTCTTCTTTTTCTTTTGAAGTAATTTATCTTGTATTGCCTTAAGTTGCATTAGTTATCCATACTCGTACATTTCATCAGGACTTGTAGTAGATAGATCTACCTAGGGTATGATGATCGGTTGGCTCATATCTACATGCTTCAGCTTCTTTGTTTTCTTCTTCTTCACTAGCATACTTTCAGTTGTAGAAGGCTTTGGGGAACGTGGTACCTTTAATGCATAAGATGTATTCTCTTTAGTGCCAATAATGATTTCTTCATTCTTATCTTCTTTCTCTCCTTTTTCTGCCTTAGTATGTTGCTCCTTCTTCTTCTCTTCTTGTTTCTCTTGTGTCTCTTCCTTCTTTTCTTGTGTTTATTCCTTCTTCTCTTCATTCTAGTTCTCTCCTTCTTGTTTCTCTACCTTCTTTTCTTCACTTTTCTTATCTTTTGTTTGATCTTTAGGTGTGTCATCTACTTGTGCTTGTTGCTATCCTACATTGTTGGTGGAGGGAATCGACTCAGTGTTATATTTCTTAGTGGTCTCGGTATCCTTAGACTCCTCATTTGTATTATGTTTTATTTCCTTTTGGGGTTCGGTAGCTGTCTCCTCTTTGTCCATAATAACTATAGCGATATCACCTTGATTTGTGGGATAGTCTTGTACTTGTTCTAGTACAGGTTGTATGATTATATCATTAGTAGCCTTCTCATATATAACCATTGGTTCTATTTTTGTGTCCTTGGTGGCCATAACATCTTCATCTTTTGATATCTCATCTATTGGATCCTTGTCAATAATATCTTCAATAAGAACTTCATCAGTGTCAATTGTCAAATCAATAGGATCAGTCTTACCTTGACCATCTTTCACAATTTCATCATTTTTATTATCCTTTTTCTTGTTCTGCTTGTGATTTAGTTACATTTATGTTGAAAATTTCTCTCTATTTATCATCAGTTTCTAACTATACTAAATCTAATTATCCTATAATAATCCTTAAAGATCTACCTTTTACAAGGAATTATTTAGAGTATTTCTTTAATGTCTCTTTGATTTCAGTTACAGATAGTTCTGGTACAGTTAGTACGAGAGATCTTTCCCTCATTTTTTTCTCCGCATTCATTGCATATTTCCATCTTGCATCTATCTTGTTATATAACTCAATAGGTAACAATTTGAAAACTTCAATTGGTGTGTATCTAAATTTGTGTAAGGTGTAAACAATTGTATCTTCAATTTTTACCTTGTTCTCTTCACTCTATGCATTGAATTTTGCATACCTCATTCCTCTGAATGTTCCATATTTATTCAGTGTTTCTAGCATTTCATCTACATTATGTGGTGCTAGGGGTTTGTTTTCCACAAATTTGAATTTACTTAAATGTTCATATTTAGTCTCATTTTCTGGTGTTAGCTTCATCTTTCTCCTTGGTTTATTTATTGTCTTCTTCCATCTAACATAAGTTCAGGTTCTCTGCAGCTCAGCATCGGGTTTCTTATGTTCTCTCTGTGTAACAAAAGATCTTGTATTCCTCCTTGTACCTCTAATGCTTGGCGATTCTTTCATCACTTGTGGTTTATTATCTTTCTCAATAAAAGGCTCTTCAGTATCTTCCTCAGAATTAACTCCAAGATTCTTAGTCAAATCAACAATCATTTTTCTTGATTTCTTCTATGCTTTGGGCATTAATATTTCTTGCTTAATTCTCTCTTTCACTTCATCGTAGGTTTCATAGCATTTTTCTCTTTTGTCAGCAGGCTTAGCTAGTAAAACTTCAATTTTCTATGAATCAATATCAATATCTATTTCATATCCTATTGGTTGTATCCAAGAAGATCTAGGCTCAACAACCTTAATAATACATGTGTCGATGTCGAGCTCAAAAAATATAATGTCTTCATACTTCTCTACTAGTTGAGGTAGAATCCTATACCTTTTATGCATTCTGGTTTGAAACTTTGAGAAATACTCATTCATTACCATATCAAAGTTATCTCCTAAGCTCACAATGTAATCATGTATCTGATGTATAATAGGCTTATTTGTACTCCATGTTAGATTTCCATTAGATTGAAAGAAGTTCTGAAAATAGAAAAATATGCTTACTAGAAAGATCTGAAATCCAGTGTGTTGGTCTTGGCTTTCTATATGGTATTCATGTTATCATCAACTTGCTTGAATAAAACCTCACATAAATCAATTTGCATTCCTTTCTTCACAAATTTATATGCCAGATCTACTGCACCACACATACACTATCAACTCGGGAAGACTAGAAGACTCGGTATGATATAATATTACATGCAAATCTTAATTCGGGATCTTCCATAGTTGATACCCTTAAATCTCTTCCATCACATTGTGCCTTAGTTAGCTCACTCAGATTTTTCTTTTCAACCTTCTTGATGACCTTAGTTTTATCACCGATTGGGTAACCAGTTACAATGTGTAGAACGTCCGTAGTGATTTTGACTAGCTGATCAAGCCACATAAATTGATCATGAACTCGAATAAGCACCATCCTGATCCATTCGGTTTTGAATACCCTCAGTAGATGTAGGGCATAGGTCAAAACCTTGGTCTCCAGATCAGTGTGGTCATCCTTCAACTTCCTGTTCACACACAACTTCTAAAATGAAGTATTAATCTCAGCTTCGCAGATTTCCTCAACTGTACAGTGAATAAAGGCTCAAATATATTCAATTAGGATAGCCCTTGTTGGTATGGATGAGAGATCTCCCATCATATCAGGTTATGTGGCCTTAGAGGGGTGAAGCTTATACTTCAGATTGATAGGATCAATCATCTCAATAACAACTGGGTTTCTAGCCTTTGGTGCTATTACTTCCAGATTCAATAATGCTTGAAAGAAATAGGGTTTTGATTACTACGACTTGAACTCTCTTTACACAACTAGGTCAATAGTATAAATCAATTCAAATATGCTTGAAATATCTTAGAACATAAGAGAATTACCTTAATACTCTCTCACATTTGGTAGAAGGCTCAACTCTGTAGCTTGCTCAATGTTCTCTTTGGAAACGGTATGTAAAAATGATATGCGATGTGGTCTATTTATACCTTTTTCTCAATTAGGGTTTCCAATGGTTATAAATGAAGAATTTAATTCTCTTGTTGTCCAAAATCCAATCATACAACAAAATAGGCACCAAAACAGAAATTTGCATGTTTATGTTACCCAGTTAAAACTATCTTGCAGTTCTTGATGAGTTACATTCACTTACTACATTTATTATCAGATGTTCATGTACTCTAAGTATTGATCAAATTAATACATATTCAAAATTCATTATTGATCATTACATTGTGCATTCATAAGAATGTAGTACAAATGTCCTTTGATTCATATTTCATGTTTCAATAAACATAGTACATTGCAAATGAAAGTAAACAACTGAGGTATGGAATAGGGGTCCCA
>MU223987.1:870542-897243 GCA_018584345.1 Thuja plicata | reverse complement strand
CTTTCTAGTTAGAAGGCAATAGGCTGATATTAGTGGTTTTTGAATGTTTTATCTAACCATTTATACTAATGCAATGACCTATTGAGTGTTTGTGTTGATCTAACAGGTACCCAAATACACACACACACCAACAAGTACCTCTTTGTATTCTTTCTCTACTTTCAGTTCATTTCTCATTCTTTCAATCTCATTCTTCAATGCTTGAGTCTCAAATTATTTTCTGGTTAACTATGTATTTGTATTTCTTAATTGATCGGTCATAAAATAGTGAGTTTGGGTCATTCTCATGATCTCATTGTCTTTCTCAGTAAGTCTTATCTCAAATTGTCTTTTTTCTTCTTCTGCCATCCTCTTTTCATGTTCATATTTTCCCTTAGATTCAAGTATTTCTCTCAACCTTATCCTTTGAGCTTCCTGATCTTTCTTCATTAAGTCCAACAGCTCGGTAAGTACAGTGTTCTTTTCCATTAGGTCTGTAATGGTTGTTTCAGATTTATCATTCAGACTCCCTTCAAACGCAGTCTCAAGTACATCAACATGCTCTTATGTTGACTTTAGTTCAATATATAAGTGCCCCCTCACCTTCAATGACTTTTCCAGTTTCCTCCTTAGATCATTAATCACCTCTTGTGCAATTTCCAATTCAAACTCAAGACCTTCAATCTATTTGGCTTTCTTGTAACTTTCCATTGCTGTGATCTTTACTCTCAGGTGTTTAAACATTTAACTCAAGATTCTAGCTGTGATACTGGAATTGTTGGATTAACTATGGAAAGTGAAGTACTGAGAGGGGAGGGGTGAATCAGTATCAATAAAACTTTAAAACCTAATTTTTGATCGTATACCAAGCTGAATATATTTCAAGTAGTCATAGTAATGCATATAAACTAAAATATGTAAACACAAATCATAACACCAAGATTTTTGGTCATGCAGAAGTTGTTTGTTAGAGGAAAAACTGTGGTGGGGATGACACCCACAACCTTCATTACTACAAAAAAAGGGTGCTCAGTTAGAGCTACAATGTTATCTATTTCTGATAGCTTACCATATTAGGAGTATAATAAGACTTATTCAGTCTACCTTATGAAAGGATTTTACAATCTCTAAACTGAGAGATGTACCCTGTTAAATATTTTACAATATAAGACATGTTAGGGCCTACCTAGTAATGAAATTTGTACTACTCAAAATACAATAAAAATTATTACAAAATATTTTTATAAGTGCATCAATCAAACATTTTTCAGACTCATTGTGCTCACTGACTTTGTTACCTCAAACTGTATTTGGTAGCTCAATAACTTAAGCTCTTCTTTACTCTACATATATCTCCTTCACTTCTTAATTCCATTTCATACGCATCTCCTCATCATCTCGTCATCTTCTCTATTATGTCTCTTATCTTTAATATGACTTCCAAGCGGTTAACAAAGATCTAGGGCTTCCTATTTCAATGGTGGAGATTAAGTGGTGCAACATTGGTTACACTTCCAATGCATTATTCCTTCTTTATTTTCATTAGTCGATTTGCCTCGTGATCATGTATAATCTTCTTTTTGTAGTCCCAATGTTCTAACTAACGCTCACCTTGGATTCTATAATACATCTAGTGCTCGGTGTCTAGATTCAATGTATCTGCATTGAATGATTATGTCGACTCTGTGAAACTCGATAACATGCTCTATTTTTCTCGTTGACATAGTGTGCTTGGTTCAGTAACTATCACTGCTCGGTGACTTACTCACTCGGTAATTGACTCGCTCTATAACTTTATTTGCTTAGTGTATGTCTCTGCTCAGTGCATATCTCTGCTTGGTTTATGTCTCTTCTTGGTGTATGTTTGTACTCGGTGCATGTTTGTATTTCTTTGCCGACTGCCTCTTTACACTTTACCGACTGTCTCTTATGAATAATATGACATTGGAAAAACTAACGATAGCATAATAACTCGGGTGGGAGTAACATATACCACAAATTGAACAAATATCACTACTTACCTCATGTATTTTCCAAGATCATGTATAACTTGCTTGACATTTTTGTCAGAGAGGTGTGGAAGAGATAAAGATAGAACGTACTCCAACAATTATAAAATGATATTTAACTATTTTTCAAAAACTAGTAAACATAATACAATGAAAAGGACATGCAGTATACAAATATATAGTAAATATACAAGAACATTAATTACTTTAATGAAGGTATAAAAATCATGCATTTTCATCCCTGGCCCAAATTCATCTTTCTTTGTTATGATATTGTTTATATTCGCAACAATTCCTGTGGGAAATTGACTTTTTCGTATGACTTCTTTTATAGCATTTCTTTTCTTCTCCATTAATAACCAAGGAAGGGAACTTATATTAATTTTGTCTCCATCACTATTTAATTGAATGACATTTTCATTGCATGATTGGATTCATGAATGTCACTATAATTTTTGCAAATTTTCCTTTGTCACGCCTTCCATCCAATATTTTCCATAATGTCTCTATTATATTCTTTTTGATATGCATAGTATCAAACAAATGCATGATTTGTAGCTTCTCATAATAGGGAAACCTACAAAATTGTCTGGGACACATTTGTAGTCCCTTTGGAAGCTGGTCATTAATGCCTTGATGAACTTCATGAAGCATATAAGTCAAAAAAGTTAACAACGACAATCATTGTCAATTAAAGCATGAGTAAGAAAATATATATATATAAATAGAAATTGCAAACATATCATATATCATAGATAAACAATTTGATTGAATGAAATTACCCTAACAATTAATTTTATTATATTCCAAATTCCATAGGCAAGGTTTCATTCTTCATGGTTTTGATGTAGTCTCTCCTTTACCATTAAAAATATATTTTTCTGCAGTTTGATACTTCTGATTTCTGTGGAGGAAGTGCCTATACTCATCAAATACCTACTTTCCTAAAATTGTTGAATGATGAGATTTTATCTTTGGACCAAAAATTGGACATGCAAATTTTCCCTTTGTTTGAAGACCGGAAAGATCATGTATAGTTGGATTAAATATGTATATTTTTTTTAAGTTATATATATTGAATATGATGATCATATTTTTCCATTAGTATACACGGGAAACAGTTTTTAAACCATCGGTACATGATCACCGAAATATAGGTTTATAGTGCAACCTGACACAACAGTTAACAGAGGTCACCGAAAATGTTAAGTACAAAGGAACCTGACAGACAGATCACTATGTAAACCGCCAAAACATAATTCATAGAGGAACCTGAAATAATTTTATAGTGTAACCCGATAGAGCAAAGTGACACACAGTCTACAAAGCAACCTGAGAGGAAAGTCTACAGAGAAACCCGACAGCCAGACTACAGAGCAACCCGAGCACCAGTCTACCGAGAGACAACTTTATTCTAAGAAATATGGATATGACTTACACGTCAGATAAAACACTTAAGTTTTATATTTAGCTTAAAGCTTAGCTTAAAATCCATTCCTTGAGGGACAAGTAAAGTAATTGTAATTGTTTTAATCAGTCTAACTGATTGAAAACATGCAAACTAGGAGATTAAGGTCAAGTTGTAAACCTTTAATCATAGAGTTATCATTGTAAAGCGTGAAACTTATCTAGGTCAAATTAATTATATAAATAGATGTGTAATCAATCAGAACAAGATGATGTGATGATGATTGTGTCGTAGAGACATTTATGGATCAGAGACAGAGTTTTATGCAGAGGGACAACAAAAGATGGAATCAGTTATAAAGAACAAGATCCAAGGCTACCGAGCAGAACATAGGTATTAATTAGTCACTATAGGTAATACATCATATTGTAAACTATAAAGGATCTATACTCAGCAATTCTAGATTGCATTTACTCAGGTCAATAAGTATTTTTTACTACATTATAACAAGTGTAGCAAATAGAAGAAATCCTTTGAGAAGGTGGATTTAAAAATCCTTTTGTAAACCTCTTAACCGAGTGCACACTAAATAGTGTTGCTAAAGCTCTTAAAAGAGTAGACCTTAACCAATCTAAACATGTTACTCCTAATAAGGTAAGATCATCAAAAGTGATCAAACTTGTAAGCCTTAACCAGTCCCTTCCATTCTACGGATAGTGAAGTTTTGTGGGTTTCATCCACACCACAATTTTCACCTTCTAACAGGGGTTTTGTGCGTTACCAAATCTTTTGTCATGTGTCAATACATTTTATGAATTTTTTTATGAATATTTACATGCAAATTAAGTTTATGAATTGATATTACGTGCATAAAAAAAATATAGCACATATGGTCAGTAATGTAAGGATCTGATTACTAAAAGGATTAAGGTTAAGTGATAAAGTTTTAAGGGTATTGATTCACCCCTCCCCTCTTAGTACACACCATTCCATTATTCCAAAAATTGGTATTAGAGCTAGATCTCTTATTTGGAAAATTTTAAATCACTTGAGAGAAAAGATCATACAATGGAAAGGTATAAGCTAGACAAGAGTATTGAGAATTAGAAGTTAGAGATATAGATCTTCTATGAGAAATATAAAGAAGATAGAGTCAAGATGAGAGAGCTACTAAATGAAAGAAAGGTTATGGAATCTCACTATAATGAAATAGATTATCATGAAGAAGAGATACCTGATTTATTTGAGTCAACAGGATCTACATCTAGCAATACATCAGACACATCTGAAGGAAGCATTACAAGTCTGAATGAAATCAATCAACATCTGGATGGACAAGTGAAATCACTACAAATCGGTCAAGAGACACAGATGGTAAGGATGCTTGAGGTTATGAATAATGCTAGACAAGCTGAGAAAGAAAGAACACTATCTATTGATGATAGGAGGAAGATCACTGAAAAGCTACAACAAAGAGAATTAGAGATACAAAGAATTACTGAACATCATCATGAGATCACCAATCAGATAGTTCTTATGAGTCAGGAAGAAAACCGAGTGAACATAGAACTCAATGCAAAATTAGAATCTATTTGTGAGCTAAGAGAAAAAAATGAAAAGCTAAACTATGAAGTAAGGATTTAGAAACAACACAATGATATGATCAAGAGAGTTGAAGAAAGTACAAAAAGAATGGATGATTTTTTGGATGGACAAAGAAGAGTCAACAATAATATCGGACTAGGGTATACCAAGCATGGAGAATCACCATACCAAGATGATCCAAAAGATGTCTACACAAATCCAAGACCAAGTAAGTACTCATGCAATCACTATGGAAAACCAGGCCACACATCAAATGTTTGCAGAAGAAAAATTAAAGGTATTCCTAAATCCACTTCTACATTCATTGGAAATTGTTATAACTGTAACAAGAAAGGAGATAAAGCATATGAATGTAAATCTATGGTGAAACAACCAAAGAAGGAAACCTACATGGAAAAATACTATCCTACTTGCAAAATGCATGGGCACACATCTCTTGAATGCAAGAAAAAGAAAAATCAAGCATGGAAGACAAAAGAATAAAAATTTCTTATCAACTAAAAAAAGTCGGTAACTCATATGTTTGGGATTACAATACATGGACAAAATGCACAACATGTGGTAGCTATGGACACATAGTTGCAAACTGCATGAGAAAATGGATGAGAAGGTCTAGAAGTTGGACTAGCCTCGGAATGGCATGCTTACACTATCATAGGATTGGTCATCTAAGTAAGGACTGCAGAGACCGAGTGCCAGAGACAAGCACTTTTGCCAATGGAAAAACCATTGAAGACATCAAAATATAAGAAATAAAATGTGGAGGAAAGCGACAAACACTGATGATGCTGGACCAAGAAATAAAATTGGTGATACCTTATCCAATGGATCTAGTGACATCAACAACCCCACCTAAGAAGAACAAGTAAGTATGGAACTGCACTATACCAAGTTATATCTTACATCAGTTCTATTATACATTGATAAAATGTCAAACTAGCATGATTAAAGATGCACTATGGTATTACTTGTTAAGAATGTGTGAATCTAATCTCGTCGGTCAATACATACCAAAAATCGTTAGTGTACATATGAAATCCAAGTTAACAATGTAAAATACATTGAAGTCTTTGCCACTTATTGAGAACCATTGGTAAACATGTGAAATATCAAGTGAGTTGTCACTTACCCTGAGCTAGAATTTTGTGTGATACCCGAGTGACTCAATCTTCAAACACTGAGAAGTGGGTAAAGAATTAAATGCACCACTTAAGGCATTGTCTATAAAAAGGTGACATAATAGCTCATTCACTCACCATGCAATTAAGAGCAAAGAAGTAGAGCACAAAGTGAACAACAACAATTAGATTGTGGAAATGACTCACAACATATTCATGACATTAAAATAGATCAACATCTACAATAGGACAAGTGAGTAACTAACAACTCACCGAGCTCACAGTTATCTACGGGAAAAGCCCTAATTTTTAGAAACCATCACAACCACATCTCGCGTTTCCAAGATCAAGAATGCAAAGGAGAAAAAGGTTAACCTAATCAAGAATAATACTTGTGAAGAAACTATATACAAGTTATTTCTAGAGGTTGCTTCGCAACCCGACAATGTTGGTGCATTTTCAAGTATACCAGCTAGGTTTTTGCTGATCGAGGATGTCCGAGCATATATCCACTACAAAGTTGCAAAATTCAGAGATCTGGAAGTTGAAAAATCTTACAATAAGATTTGCACAGACAGAACCATCAAGGATGAACATAAACATATCGAGGTGAAAGGGATGAAAAATGACCTAATGTTCCTGAAGGGTTTTAAAACCGAGTGGATCAGGATAGAACTAAGAAGGGTACATGACCAAAAGATGTGGCTAGATGATCCAAAACAAATCACTAGGGATGTGATACATGCAGTGACCGGTTATCCAATAACCGATAAGGCCAAGGCACTCAAACACCCTCCTCACCCTGAGATTGAGAAGATGACAGGTGTAGAATGGGATGGCAAAGGATTGAAGGTAAACTTCATCAAAGATCTAGAACTAAAATTTGGTGCATGTGTGCTGGGATACAAGATATTCCAAGCCAACAGAATGAATAGTATTGCATGTGGAGCAGTAGACACTACTCACAAGATTGTAAAGAAGGGATTATAGTTGGATCTATCCGAGCTTCTAATGAAGAAATTGGAGGAGAACATGAGGACCATTAGATCAGCAAAATCTAACTCATGTAAGTTTGGTTCATTCCAAATGTACATATTTTTCTACTTTCAAGACTTTTTCCTATCTGTCGGTAATGTCAACTAGGACACTACCGACCAATGACAATTCAAATCAGTGAATTCATTAAGTCACTAGGGGCTAAATTTACATCATTCATGGATGAATATTTCACTGGATTCAAGGACAAAATGGAGAAAAGGATGAAGATACCAGAACAACTATAAAACAATATAAATCTGATATTTATTTCATGGTGGACACCGATGCAACTTTGATCAAACCAGTTGTACCAAGGACAGCATGGTTAGCACCACTTGACTATGAGACCAACATAGATCAAGCCACCAATGCTATTAAAGAATTATTAAATGAACCATTATACATGTCATTACCAAGGTTTGGAACCTATGAAGAGGCTAAGGAAAGAATAATGATTGGCCTAGTAGTGAATAAAACTGACAGAAAGAAGGATAAAATGGTAAACACACTTAAGAAAAAGTTTTTGGTAAATGATGAAGAGACAGAACAACAACAAGACACCGAGGGAAAGTCACCTGTCGGTGAAGGTGAACAAGTGAGTGACTTTGTATCAAAAAAGTATGATGCACCACCCCCAAAGAAGCCAAGAACTACTGTTGCATCTCAGACAAGGAGTCAGACAACAAAAGATGCAAGTTCATCATCAATTAAGAAAGGAAAAGTGAGGACTTACAAGAGGAAGCCTCAAACCGGGCAAAATTTAGAACCAAAGAGAATAAAAAGACTAATCTGAAGCAAGAAAGATATAGAAGACACTAAACAAGATGAACAACTTGTAAAGAATAAAGTTCCTACCATAATTGATGAGGTTGTTGCATCAATCATCAAGTTAGGTACAGTATTTGAGCCTAAGGTTAGAAAATGGCTAACTCTAAATCCTGAGGATCAGAATAAAGTAGAAGAAGCCAACACCATGACAATGTGTATATTCAAATACATACCTATACATTTTGAAAAGATGATGCCACAAGAACTTCTAGATAGGTTATCAACAAGGTGGACATTTTCTTTTAATTCTAAAAGAAAGATAAGGGAAAGATCCCTAGTTTTAATAATGCCACCCGAGTCCAAAATGGAAGAAATTGATGAAATGATGAAGTTACATTCAAAGAAGTTCTCAGCAAAATTGAGAGCCTACAAAGTACTACAGGGAAGCCTAATTAAGCTTGATAAGGAAAGTGAGGATGCTTGGAGACAAATACTCAATGTAATTTAAGAGGACACAAGCCTTGAGAGAGTATTAGAACTTATCGACAAGCCTCACAATGAAGAAAAAGAAGCTACACCGAGCCCAAAGCACATTCTTATAAATGATAATGAGGATGTCAATTTAGTTGAATTGAACATAGAAGAAAGAAAAGTAATGGATGACATACCTTTGATTTTGCAATCATTAGGAGACACAAGAGATGTCACAATCCAAGATGTGAAAATTATAGATATCACTAAAGATCCTACCAATGAAGTTAAGGTAGATTAAGATGTCACTGTTACCTCTGATAAAACCAAGGAACAGGACACAAGAATGGATGTTGCACATGTTAAAATACCAGGCCAAATGCCATTATTGATATAGGATATCAATATCATCTCACAAAAGGAGAAGTCACCCGAGCATGATGCAAGCATACCCAAGGATAAGGGTGAAGAAGAGAAGAAAAACACAACTAACAAACAAAAAGAAATAGATGGATAGCAGAAAGATAAAGGTGAAGAAGAAAAGCAAGGTGATGCCACTCCAAAGGATACCAAAGGAGAAGCTATAGATAAAGATAAGGTTGATGTGGATATGTCTACACCAAACTAAAAGGTAGATACCGAGTAGCAGATAAAAGGAATTACACCCCCAAATCCTTCATCAAGTACATCAGACCAAGCAAAGGAACTTGCTATGCTACTATATATAGGTGCCTACACTACACATTCAAAGAAGAAGAAGAAGAAGAAGAAGAATAAGAATCCAGTCACCCTGGATGAGATCATTGAATACCACACTATGATCCGAGGACATTGGATCCAGAGTCACTTACAAAGTATGCAAAACTTTGTAAAAGGAAAGCTATCCAAGATAATCTTAAAAAGGAGACCAAGGACTCACAGGTACTAGAGACAACCAAGGAAATACTTCTATAGATTGTACCTGATACTGACATTGATCAAGATTCTTCTATAATTGATTAATTAGAAGTTCTTACAAATGCCATCATATTACAAGATGTGGATGCACAGCAGAAGGCAATAGAAGAACGTGCAGAGAAAAAGTGTCAATACAAATTGATAGAGAAAATCAGCTAAGAAGTGGCAGAGAACAAGGTAAAGCTATCTGAACTAGTCAATGAATTGGAACCAATCATTTCAGAAGCTATAACCTTAGTTTAGAAGTTATGCACAATAGAGAAATTCACTAAGGAGAATAGTGAGAAGATTGCACAGATAGATGCAGATCTAAATGCTAGAGCACAAGGTCTTACAATAGTTGACAATGCAATCAATTTGCATTATGAAAATATTATGGAAGCTAAAAGGTTGAGACTTGAGATTTTAGAGGCAGAAACAAAATTTAGAGATGAGGTAACCAAGCTTCAAGCTCTAATTATACCTAATCTTACATTACTGCAACAACATATGACTTCGGCAAGACAATTGATTGCCACCCTGGAGATTTCTATCACCGACAGTATCTATGATATACAATCAAGAATTACATTGGAGAACATGGCCCTAGAACACCTTAAGGAAAAGTGGGAGAAAATGATGGAAGACATGCACAACACCCATTCCCACATTTTTGACAAGTGTTAGGTATTACACATTTGTCCTTATTATAAAAAAAAAGTGGAAATAATATGTGATAAAGAGAGAAATGATAAATTGGGAATTGATAAGGTAAAAGGGGGAAATAATGAAAGGAGGAAATATATGTATAAAGGAAAAAGGGGGAGTCATAGGGGGTTTCATATGGACAAAGTGACCACATGGTGTATATACTAAACATTTTAGTTTTGCACAAATTAGTTTTTGATACTAATGTCAAAGGGGGAGCTTGATGATCATATTTTTCTATTAGTATACAACGAAAGTAGTTTTTGAACCATCGGTACCTGATCAACGAAAGACTGGTTTATAGTGCAACCTAACACAACAGTTAACAAAGGTCACTAAAAATGTTAAGTACAGAGGAACCTGATAGACAAATCACTGTGTAAACTGACAACATATTTCACAGAGGAACCCAATAGAAGTTTACAGTGTAACCTGACAAAGAAAACTGATAGATAGTCTATAGAGAAACCCAAGAGGAAGTTCTACAGAGCAACTCGACATGTAGACTACAGAGAAACCTGAGCACCAATCTGTTGAGAGACAACTTTATTTTGAGAAATGTGGATCTCACTTACATGTAAGATAAAACACTTAAGTTTTATATTTAGCTTAAATCTTAGCTTTAAATCCATTTCTTGAGGGACAAGTAAAGTAATTGTAATTGTTTTAATCAGTCTAAATGATTGAAAACATGCAAAATAGGAGATCAAGGTCAAGTTGTAAACCTTTGATAATAGAGTTATCATTGTAAAGCGTGAAACTTATTTAGGTCAAATTCTTTGTATAAATAGATGTGTAATCAATCAAAACAAGATGATGTGATGATGATTGTAGCCGCAGAGACATCTATGGATCAGAGACAGATTTTTATGCAAGGGGACAACAAAAGATGGAATCAGTTATAAAGAATAAGATCCAAGGCTACCAAGAAGAATAGAGGTATTAATCAGTCACTATAGGTGATACATCATATTGTAAACTTTAAAGGATATGTACTCAGAAATTCTAGATTGCATATACTCAGGTCAATAAGTATTTTTTACTACATTCTAAGAAGTGTAGAAAATAGAAGAAATCCTTTGAGAAGGTGGATTTAACAATCCTTTTGTAAACCTCTTAACCGAGTGCACACTAAATAGTGTTTCTAAAGCTCTTAATAGAGTATACCTTAACCAGTCTAAACATGTTACTCCTATCAGGGTAAGATCATCAGAAGTGATCAAACTTGTAAGCCTTAATCGGCCCCTTCCATTCTGTAGATAGTGAAGTTTTATGGGTTTCATCCCCACCATAGTTTTTACCTTCTAACAGGGGTTTTCTGCGTTACCAAATCTTGTGTCATGTGTCAATACATTTCATGAATATTTCTATGAATGTTTACATGAAAATTAAGTTTATGAATTGATATTACATGCATAAAGAAAGAATATCACATATGGTCAGTAATGCAAGGATTTGATTACTAAAAATATTAAGGTTAAGTGATAAAAGTTTCAAGGGTACTGATTCACCCCTCCTCTCAGTACACACCATTCCATTATTCCAATAGAATAGATTATTTAAAATTTTTATTATATATACTTTATAAAATTAAATATTTTTAAAATGTGCAAGTTGACCTTTATAACGTACCACAAAAATGTGTTAGTCCTAGGGCGTCATGAATTGTCCTTATAAGCATTGCATGTAATTGAAATTGTCTTTGTCCTCTTGGTCTTGAGACATGATACATATTGACGCCATTCCATAACTTTAGTAACTCGTCAATAAGAGGCTTGATATATACATTCATATCTTTAACTTGGTACTTACCTAGTTGAATGAACATAAGAATTATGTAATTATTATAGCCATTTCACTACAATATATATAATTTTATGTGCATGACTATTAAATTAAAATAAATACCTAGAATAATCATTGCCAACATTATGTGGTCCCTCTTTATTGACATCCATGGAGGAATTTTATTGTTGATAACAAAAATAGGCTACACTGAGTAAATAGATCTCAGCTCTCCAAATGGATTGACATTGTTTGCTGCCAATGAAAGCTTGAGATTACGAGGTTCATCTTTAAAGTGTGGTCATTTTTACTCTATGTCCCTAAATGCAGAACCATCAACAGTTATTCGAATAATGGCACCTCCACTTCTATTTCATGCATGGTAATATGTAAATTATGCTAAGCTTTCACACCTAAATAATTGTTGCATACATGGAATAATGGGAATATAATGAACCTTGTGAGGCACCTTTTTTGTTAGTTGATTTATTTGATATATACTGATATGAATTACAGGAATTCTGTTGCAAATTCATTTTGTTTATGATATATAATATGATTGTTGGGACATGCATCTATTGCTTGATACTCCATTCCAATATCTTTCATAATGGCAGATAATTCTCGATATGAACGAGGTAGAATATTTGATGGTGGTAACAAAAATTGACATATCAATCTAAAACAAAAAATAAAAATTTGTTAATATAAAGAATACTAATGGTACTTATTTCACCCTTTATTTACTAGTGATGAAATGACAACAAAAATAGATGAAAAAGGATGGCATATATGACATACATTAACATACGTGAGATTTTTATGTTGGATAAACCATTCATAACCTTCAAGTTCACCAACAACAATACATAAGAGAGAAGAGTTGTTTGGGATCCTTCATAAAGGGGTGCATATGCCTTCTCAAGTACATGTAAATCATGAACAACATCAAATTCATCTTGATCATCATGATCAGTTGTGCTAGTACTAAATGTGTCATGAATCAATGTATTTGTACCACCATCTTCAACTGTGTTTTCTGGTGTGTGATCATCTTCTTCCATAGGATCATTTAACTTCATCTTCTATATTCACACCTCCATGTTCCTCCACTTCATGGAAAACCACATTCTTCAGATTGTGATAGTCGATATCATGTGCTCTAAGGTGCCCCACGTATATAATAATGATCAACAAAAATAAACCATGATCATGATCTAAACATAAACATTATAAATACAATAAATATAAACACATATAATTAATGACTTACCAATGTACGATAACCATGCCCCCTTCAATGTGACCATGTTGCCTATAATGTTTCTTAGTTGTTGTGATTAAAAGTCTTCTCGTCTTTAAGCCCTTGCAATTACTACAGGGACAATAACATTTCCCATCACCTTTTATTTTTATAATGTAGCCCAGAATATAGCAATTGTCTCTTTGTTTTGTTCTTGACTAATATTATCTGACATGATTTTTCTTCACAGTCAAAAAAATTAGAATACAAAAATTTGTTATATAACCTTTAGAAACCTAACAAAATTTTGTCGCAAGTATGGTAAACATTGTTTGTGCAAGTATATATATACGAAAAACACTGTTGGCTAACCTAAGGTTTTATTTTTTTTGTATTTTTTTACTTTGTGATTCATCAAAATTCTGACGATGTTTTTCGTCGACTACCAAAAAAAGTAACCGTCAGAATTCTGACGAATGTCAGGCATTTAATTTTATTTTTTTACCCATTTTACCTCATAACATCCGACAAAAAAAAAAATTCCATTTTTTTTGGAAACTTTTGTCAAATTTTAATGTTAAATGTGTCAGTGAAAACTTATCTTTTATACTGATGTTCCTCATGCATCATGACATTATTTTGTTGATTTGTATCTTTTATGGCATGCTGATTGATGAAAGGTTGATCTCTTCCATAACTCTGTTCATTTCAAGTTTAATGCTCTTTTGATAAAATGATGATCCTCGTACTTTGATTGAGATGCTACACAAATCATGTAAGTACTAAATTTTCCTCAACATTCATGTATCGTTGTTCATAAGCATCTTTTGTTTATATTTTCATCCTAATTGGCCCTTGCACTTGTAAACCATGTTCTGTTATCATTATGTATATGATCTCATTTACTATGACCTAGAATGGTATGACCTTCCTAAAGAGGTAATTCTTTTCTCTATTGTTATTGCATTAATATTCCTTTATATACATTTTGCTCATGGTATTTTAACCTAATTGGTGACTGTTACTGAATTGACATAATTATTATCAATATCCTTTGTAGCATAATAATATTCTTGATTGTGTTTGGCATCTAAAATAGGAGTTGATCATGATGGAAGGATATAATATTTTTATTTGTCTTGCAAAACACTATCGTTACCTTCATTTATTCTATATGTTCATGAATTGTTTTGAATCAACTTTTATCACCTATTTCTTGTTTGATGTCATGTTCAAAATAAATGACCATCTTCTTAACAAAGTATCCATGTTCCATTTGACTTTCACTTGGCATTGTTTACATGTTATGATATAACCTTGTAACACAACAATGATCTGCCATCAATGATGTTGTCTTTTATGTATGTCATGTTATTACATCATTGATATATGTTTGTTCCTTACTTGTTCAAATATCTCTGATGAAAAGATGCTTCTTTCATTACCTAGTTGTCACTTGCATTTATTCACTACCTTGTCTTGACATCGATCCATACTAGTGACCTTGAACATTCCTGAAGGTTTTTTTAATCACTTGTGACTGTGTGCATCATGTAACTAGTTTGATGAACCTGGTAGTTGTCCCGTAGCTGCCTTAATGTCATTATGGGTTTTCTGCTGGCTTGACTCATGTACATTATCATGGTCTCTTTTGTTAAAGGTATTTTAACTAAAAGGTTTCATTCCAAAGAGAATATCCCTTCAATAACTCATTGCATTAACCATGTTGCTCTTTTTTCACATTCTTGTAGTACTGTGTCTTCTCCTTATTGAATAATGTAATGGTATCACTGTTACTAGCTCACCTTCATTGCATTAAAAAAATATGTTCTTTTTAATTTGAATACCTCTAGATCCTCTTACAATCTTGGAACTTTGTTAACCATAATTGGATGACTGCCTCACTCATGCTCGAAAGCCAACCAAGTCCCAATTGCAGTATGTTAGGCTCAACCCTTGTGGGAGCCCATTTTAACCCACATGTTGAATTGTGAATTATATTAGATTTAAATGTTCAATGCTGATAATAGAACCTGTATCTTCACATTAAAAAAACTTGTTAGATTAAAAAGATAAAACCATGATGTATTCTTTCCTAGTTCTATTCATTTGTTCTGATGCATTTATGTGTAGTTATGCATGTATTGATACTATGTTGACATGGGATTGAGACCCAAAGATCTAGCAAATTATTTTATCTCCTTGCAAGTGGTGTGCTTGTGATATGATAATTCAAGACAAAGTAGAAGATAAAGACAAGATTGGAAGAAGATGGGGATTTTTCATTCAATGTGCAATGATAAGTTCCTCTCCCTTGTCTTCATTTATTTCTTCATGCATATTTACTTGTAATTGGATATACTTTGATAGTTATCCCATGGCTTTTGTGGGTCATATGTAATTCCTTATGATGAATAAAAAAACTCATGATTGTAATATATTTGTAATAATTTGCTAAAGGCAAAGAATGAAAATGCCAAGATCTAGAAGCTCAATTGATAGCACAAGAGAGACAAATATGATATGATCAAATGATTGTGTTATGCCTTGCATCCCCGTCCCTACATTTTGTGTGCAAAATGTTGGGTCCCCCTTTTTGTTTTCTGCTTTTGGCTCTTGCCTTCCTTTTTCCTTTGTTTCTTTGTTTTCCTTCTCTGGGTTTTCCTTCCCACGGTGTTGGTTTTGCTTTTTGTTTTTTGTCCCTTGTGTCTCTGGGACCCAGTCCCGGAGTTGGTTGTTCCTTGTCTAGGAGCCGGATTCCAGAACCTGAGATTCTTCATCATGATGTCTTCTTTTCACAAGAGGGTATGGTTGCACGGAATCCCCAGGCCCGGAGTCTGGAAGGTCTGCCTATTCTGGAGTTTGCCGAGGGAAAGGTAACTTACTTTTCACCTCGGATATAAATAGGAATCACCTGTCATTTTCATAATTACCACGATTAAAACACTTAAGCAATTTCAGAGCAATTTCAGAGCGATTTGAGTGAGATTAAGTGCGAAGTAATTCTGAGTTGTTCTGAGTAATTACAGTTGGTTTCTGGTATTGAGTGGTGATCATTTGGATGTGGAAGCTACTATAGAATGTTCACGGTGCCTTTCCTTCCTTTCTTCCTTCAAATTTTTAGATTGGTCTCTATTTCCTTCATTTTTTTTCCCATTTTTGGTTTTTGTTTGGTTTGCATTTTGCCTTGTTTTGTTTTCATTCTGTCTATAGGTTTTGGTCATATGGTTCGCCACCCGTTGGTGGGTTGGCTCTGCCAGAGGGTTTTCCACCCTCTGTGTGGTGTAAAATATTGTATATATGTTCTAGATTTTGTACATTTTTGTGCTTTTTTGTATAAGGTTGTCATTCTGCTCTGCTGTAAATTCAGTGTTCTACATGTATATCCTTCCATTTTTCATGTATATACCTTTTAGCCTTGCTATAGTTTAGGTGTATATGTTGTGTATATTCATCTAGTCTCATGTCGAGCTCATCATGCTTTGGTTGTATTCTGTTCAAGTTTGTGAGCTCATTCAGGGCAGAATACTGCCTGGTTGAAGCTCGGCTCTCGGTCGGTCTTAACCAGGTGGTTTTCTCTCTCCTCCATAAACTATCCTTAATGATCCATTTATGTCCCATGTATACATTCAAGACTATCCAAGTGGCATCCACCTTTCACGCGTTCGAATAGTTGGCACCACCGTCACCATAACTCCCCATTTATTGCATAGCCATGTGACGCTGACGTAGGCCTGACAGCTAGCTTTTCATGCACAACTTCAAATGTTTAGTTTTCTGGACCCCGGGTCTTTTTCCCTCACCCAACCCACATCTTGTTTTTTTCAGGTATGTTGAGACCCCTAGGCACAGATATTGGTTAATTTCCTAAGTTTGCAATATATATACTTTCCAGGATTTTGAACCTAAACTAACTTTTTAGGGAAAAGATGTGCCGCGATGGTAAGATCTCCAGATCCCAGAATAATAAGGCTTATTCATGAATTCTGACAGTTGCCTTGCCTTGCAGGTTTCCAGAGAAAATTAACTTAAAAATGTCTGAGGCTTTCACATCTTCACCGCCCGGAAGTCTGGAACTTCCCTCCACGGTAGTCACTAGGGCAGCCGTCAGATCTAAAATGGAGAGGGCCTTAGAGAAATTACCTCTCAGCATGAAGTATGTAAAGGAAAATGTCATCTTGGGATCAAAGATTGATTCCAAAGTTTAATTAATTATCAAAACCAGCGTCAGAATGTGGGCCAAGATGCAGGCCGTGGTTAAAATAATGTACATACAGCGACAGTCTGAGGTTCCGCTGGCGATCAGCGTCAAGGATTCTGGGATTCTCAAGGCTTCCTATTTCCCATGCTTAGTGTAGGCCCCAGAGTTGATTCTAACACTTGCAGCACATTAAAACTCTTCAGTCTGGGTCATCATGCTCGTAGCTCCCAAACCAACCGCATATCCCACCCCCATCGTGTCTCTTGATGCCGCAACTTTTCAGGTTGGGTTGGGGATCCCTCAGTTCAACAACCCTACTGTCATTACCAGATCTGATGCCTTAGTGCAATTTCAGTAGTTGGAGGTCGCAGCCTGGCAATACATGAACAATCATTGGCTCAAGAATCCAAAGAGGGACCCCAGGAAATGAAGCTAGAGATCCCCCAGTCTGAGTTTAAAGAAAGCATCCACATGGGGATGATAGCACTATCCCAGGTCTTTGGGCAACCACATGCCCAGGAATTCACATGGTGGATGTACTACTTCTTGCTTGGCATCACCACTGGTAGGGAGTACTTTGATTGGGCCACCATTATTTTGAACCATGTGGATTCTCAATTTCTTCATGTGGCCAAAAAGTGGAAGTTTTATATGACTTCTTATGTTCTCTGGGCCCTAGCACAACAATGACCCACCACCAATGGGTTAATCACAATAGGTGTACTCAGTATCAGCCTAGGTCAGAAGGCTCCCTGGGATTATTTCCCACAAATCCAATGGGAGGCTAGTTTCCCCATTTTCTGTCAGGTGAACGACGCCTTCATCTACTACAACCTGCTTACGCCTACCCAAGATGTAGGATACCACCTTTCCATGGAGGCAATGGATTTGGTCAGAAGTTATGGCCATTATTACATACAATTCTAGCAACATACATACATAAGGGTAACCGGCTTCTCCGAGAAACCTTACTTGTTGCCCAAACATTGTGGGAACAAGATAATTCCCTTGGAGTATTACAAACAAATAATGGAGTTGCACGCATTATACACCTTAAAGAAGGTGCCAAACATCCCATTCCCAATCACTTATGGGAATTACTTATGCAGTTTGGCCGCAGCCAAGGAGGAAAACAATAAACTCAAGAGCTTGAACCTAGAAGAATTTTATCTAGCGCGGAAGAACTTTGATCCACATTGAAAAATTGCACTGGAACTTCCCCGAGCATCAAAGCCCCACCAGTATCACATGGAGGACTTGCGGGAAGATTTTTAGGATGAAGTAGAAGTCTAGAGTTGTCATTACGTCTGGATGACCATGGGGATGATGGAAAGATTGAAGCTCCAGAGATTTCCAGATGACTTCTCAGATGCTGGATCCCCGATAGACCCCCAGTACAAGGCAAAGGGGATTGATAAGTTGGCCCTCCCACTGGTGGACTGGAATGCCTAGGAGGTGTCCACCATTGAGAAATTTACTCACAATGTGGTCGAGTGCAGCCACATATACTTTAAGAGAGTATGCCCTGGGAGTACCCGTAGGGCTGCCCAGCCGGTACCAAAGCTGACCCCCGGGGCCAGAACTTCTTCACAAGGAGAAGATAGGGGGAAAATAATAATGGAGACTACAACTATGTAGGATACCCCCATAAAATAATCACTGAAGCAATCAATAGCGGCCTCCCAGCAGATGAGGGAGAATTTAATCGCATGGTTGGCTACTCTGGTGCTCATGACCGGACCCATCTGTCCTCCCTCTTCCCCTTCCCTAGCAGCACTAATGGTCAAAATGACAGGAGTGGATCCAGAAGAGGAGTAGGTCCTAAGGGATGCAGGGCCACCTTTGGTCACCAGGAGGAAGAAAAGGCTTAATCCAAAGCCGAAGGCAGAACCGGAGATAGGGAGGTCTTAGATCTCACAAGTAGAAATCCTTTCTTTCGAATCCCCGGACCCAGAAAAGGAACTAGAGCCCACTCATGTCCTGGAAAATCCTCCCCCTCAGGATGAATTTGATGATGTTTTTAGAACTGACAAGTTTGGGAATTTGTAGGGAGACATTGAGCAGCTGGAGGCTAAAATCCTAGAGCAAGAGGAAGCCCCAGAACAGGAACATGCACAGGAGCAGGAGGAGAAGGTAGAAGAAGAGAAAGGGACAGAGAAAGAGATCACCTCTGAAGTCCCAAAAGTACAAGATATGGGAGTTTCAGGGAAACAAAAACAAAGTGAACAAATGGCATTGGCTGGGGAAACAGGACCCTCGGGAACAACCGTGACCCCAACTACTGTGTTCTAGATGTTGCTCCCAAAGGTAACATTTGGGGGGAGGTAATCACTGCAGCCCAAACATTAAATCTTGGCCCATTTCCTCCCCCACTACCTAAGGATGTACCAATGGAAGAGAACACCCCAGTAACAGAGGTTGAGGAAGAACAGGAAAAGGAAGAAGAAGAAAACCCTAAGGCAACCAACGAGGACCTGAATATTACTTAAGATATAGATGATGGGGCAAAGGATACAGGTACCACTGAAGCAAATATTTTCGGTGAGATAGAAGATACAAGGAAGGAGCCAAAAGTGGCTCATACTACTGAGGGGGCACAACAAGATATTCAGGAGAATTTATAGGAACAAGTTTTGGCTACAAAGCCACCCCGCCCACCATAGTGGTTGGTGGAATCTCAGAAGAGAAAGCCCCCCCCATCAACACCCAGAGCCCATCTTTCTTTGGTAGAGATGATGGCTCAGGCGCAGAACCTGCCGAAGGTTAAGAAAGCCCAGATGGTTCACACTCTTCAAACCAAGCTAGGCAGAGAAATAGTCGCAGTGATCGCGACACCCTCCCCAGATGCAGATGAGGCAATAGCTGAGGCTAGAGATTATGATATCACAGAGGTGTCACTGGGGAAGAGGGGAAAATAGGGTGAGTTGAATTTGTTAAAAGAAGTAGCCAAGGAAGTGGAGGCTCACTACAAAAAGGAGGCTCAAAAGTACAAGTCAGAAAAGGAGAAAAATGCAAACCTCGTGGGGTTGCTGACTGAGCTGGCCTGGCCCATTAGCGTTATTCCTCTAGGGGCTTCTACATCAAATGTACCACTTCCATAGAGTGATATAGAATCACTATGGGTGATGAAGAAGAAGGCCCAAGCGGTTGATTAATGGGTTACCTTGTAGTAGGGAAATGTCTGGTGTTTCCTGGTGTCCACCCGTCCACCCTCCCAGATCTATATGCGGCCCACCACGTATTACATCAGGCTGAAACCACCATCAGCATATGGGAGGGGGACATTGAGAATTATGAGCCATGGAAGGTTGAACTAGAGGAACTCGGCCTCAGAGAGGAGATTGTTTCCGAGTTTAGAATTGGGGGAAGAGTCATTTGATTTCGTGAGGACCCAGCACTCCAGACTTGACCTCACATTGGGAGTAATCAAGCAACTGGTGGGGACTCTATGGGATAAGATCAATATAGTGCAATATTCTTTCAATTTATATAATTCTTTTTTTTCGAAGGCCTCCAGAGCTGATCCATTCAGCACTGACACATGCACGCCAGAGGAGTATGTCTTGGGGAAGTTTGATGAGTTAATAGAGTCAAGGTATAAATCCTTGAAGGGAATAGACGGAGCTCAAATGACGTGAATAACTCACATGATACTTAGTGGTCACGATGTAGCAAATATGGCCGATGAATTTAAGGGAAATGTTTCAGACCTGGGAGAACAGATTGAGGTGGCCAATTACTGGTGGGCCGGCCTTAAATACATCGATGAAGATGGAATCTCCCATCTCCTCCAGGTCTTCAATGATAGTAAGAAACAATAAAGATTCTCCGGGGGCCGAAGAAAACCCAAGTGTTTTTTGTATTCTTTATTCTTTTGGAGTGTAAGTTCCCAGATCCCAGAGTTCTGGATCATACATTTTGTATTCTTTCAGTGATCTGTGTCCCGGTCCCCAAGGCTGACCGGTCATTTTCAAAGTAGTTAATAAAGGTTGTCAGAAGGTAGATAGCTACATCAAGGCATGTCAGATTGGCAAGAGGTTTTCTGACAGATGGTCTTCCCCAGGCGTCATTTCAACATTACACCTGGCACATCAGAGATAGGGCACCGCTTTTCCCATTTATGAGGCATGTGGCCTCGATCCCCAGGGGATTAGTTTTCTTCTTTCTTCTTCTCGGCTCTCTTCTCAAGGCCAATTCTTCCATTCCACCTCTCTTGTCTTATTCTTCTAACATGACAGGCCTATTCCATCTCTAGGTCTTTTGTAGAGTGGTGTAGGTAGTATTGGCCACCAGATAATATATTTTATTATACAGTGTAACATAAGTTAGGGTTAGGGTTAGATGTGCATGTGTATAAATAGTAATTCCAGCCCCATTCCAAGGGGCAGAAAAATTATTGATTTTGCAGTCCATAGTAATAGAAAAGAAATTTTTAATTTCTCAGTTGCAGAGCTCAATGCTCCATAGTTTAAGCTTTCAGTAATTAGATGCTCCCTTGGAGCCACCATTATACCACACACCAGTGCTTGCTAGAGGAAATGTTGATAAAGAAGGGAGAGTTCTTGCAATGATGTTTTTGGCATTCTGTCTTCTGGGTTAATGGTATTTTATGCTTTGTGTTCTTCATGTCCTTTGCTCTAACACTTAAAGTAGATTAATGACCTCCTTTCATTTGCTGCTGATGAAATATGAACTAATGGTTGTATGTTTCTTCGGTATTTAGTATAGTGTGTTAGAGTATTGTTGATATTTTGAACATTCAGCATAACTATAGGTAGATGAAATATTCCTAACCCTACAGGATATTTTTCAGTTAATTTGCTAAGTGTAAACATGCTTGGAGAAACCTCACTTTCATGAATCTCTAGAGAGAACGAGTTGAAGATAACCAGCTATCCCCCTCGAAAATAGTCACATCTCCCAACCAAGCCCTGCACCATCAAAACCTGACTCTCAAGTGCTTGGAGGCCCAAGAAATCTCATTTCCTCGGACAACCTTTACAGGCGAAGTTGGCCGGTACCCCAGTACCCGGTGAGAACTTACCTCTGTTGGTGGACCCGGTCACAAGAGTGTCGTCATTAGAAACTAGCGCTAGAAGGAGGGCTTGAACTTGTCCCACTCTCGGGATTCTTATTTTACACCTCCTGAGGGTTCCCTAGGCCATAGTTTTAGGAGTAAAGCCTTCAGTGAAATTGGGTCTTTCTCCCCAGTGAAATTTGAGAGAATCCTTAGATCAGCCCTTGACCCCAAAAGGTTTGTCAAACTCGAGCCTCTGGATTGAAAGAAATAGACCCCAAAAATCACACCAACCACTATTGTCTAGGGGTCTAGTGTACCTCAGAATATCCAAACTTCCTAGACAATCCTGGGAACCAGCATTCAGCCTGCTCAAAATTTGGTTCCCTAAATGGCTGCATATTTTGGAAATATGGGGTCCCCTATGCGAACTTTTTCGGGTGCAACCAATGACTTACCCTCGCACCCGGAGAAGATTTGCCCATGATATGAGCACCTAGGCTCACAAACCATAGAAGAACACTTGTAGGCATACAAAGATGTCATGAATTGACACTAGATCCAACATGAGGATGTTGTGACCTGGATGTTTACCCTGTCCCTAGGATAGGGCGAATTGAACTGGTACCTTAACTTTCCTGCCAACTCCATCAACAATTGGCAGGACATGGAGGACACCTTCTTGGTTTCCTTTCGCGTACATGTGGACCTAGCTTGGTCCCACAGCCAGTTTATTTTCATCAGGAACCCAATGAACCCCTTGTAGCATTCAATCACTGGTTCCAATGCACCTTGAAGCTGTCTACGGGCCCTTTCATTCCATCCCTAGAAGTAACCATACAGACCTATTTCAACGTGATGGACCCCTTCATTGCCACTCTCCTCTAGAGAACAACCGCCATGGGTGACCGGGATACTTTGGAAAAAGTTTACAACCTATCCTTAGAACTATCCCGTGGCCTCAACGAATCCCCGAGCGGGATTGGGCAGATCACACCTTTCAACATGATCCCAGCAGAACTGTATATGCTAGGGGATATAACCCTAATCTGGTAATGGGTGCCCCCATGATGGCAATGAATCCCCCACCCCTATTGAGAGATCAGTAGGCCCGGTATGTTTATCCATCAATGACTTAAGAAATACCAGGTCTGGAATCTTTTCCTTGGAACCAGCCATAGCAGACCTAACAATAGCAGACACAACCGCCCGAAGTTCCCTTCTTCCATTCATCTGTGGCTAGAGGATTTCCACCCTTGACTTTGGTAAATACTACTACCTTTCCAAGGAACCAACAACAACTATCACATTGTGACACAAACACTCAGCTGACCGTTGAGGTTGAATCCCTCTGGAAAATGTTGTCCACCCTGACTGTGGACATGGGTCAACTGAAGGCGGGGTCCTACGCACCCTATAATTCCAATTCCCAAAGAGGGAATATTTTCTCCAGCCAACGAAACAACAATGTCAGGGGAAGAAACTTCAACAGCGGGCCTTGGCCCAACTAACAACAATGGAACAATAACGCAAACAGCGGAGGTTCGCCTCCAAACCAAAATGCCAATCAAAGCGGTGCTGAACCATCCCATTTCACACTAGTCATAGAATTCTAGCCCATGACCAACTGGTGTATATTGCATGACACAGGCTCCCACAATGAGGTAAACTGTGCCACGCTGGAGAAAGTCATCATGATTTCCCAACTAGACAGGCAATAATTGCATGACGCTACTCCCCCAGAGCCTCTTGTATAAGATCCAACCCACAACGCATTCACCTATGAGACCATCTTCTTTGGATCCTCCAGAGAAGACGAAGAAGAATTTGAATTGCAGTGATTCTTTGATGAATCGATTCTGACCTTTGAGGCCAATGCCTTCACCAACCCACAAACTCCTTATAACACTCGGAGCCAGGCTGGTAAAGGACCAGTTTACATGCCGAAACCTTTTGCCAAGGACACTCCTCCCTAGGATAATAAAACTGACTGGCCCATCCCTCTAAAAGCTTCTATCTCTAACCAAGCAAAAGACCCGGCTGAGGGGAGCCACCAATTCCTGAGAGGAAGGTTCGACATCACAAAGGCGTTAGAATAAACTACCACCTCCATGACCTTGATGGAGGTTTTGATAAATTTTCCCGAGTAGAAGAAGTCTCTTCTAAAACTTTTGGGAAACCTGGAGGTTGTCAGTTGCCCACCCAAGACTGTCTCTTTTGAGGACACCAACGCGGCTATCTTCTAGGGAAATAACAAGGATCCTCCATTCCTACTAGGCCTAAATATACAAGGCAAAAACATACACAACTGCCTAGTAGATTCTGGGGCTTCAGGCAACATCATGCCCCTATCCATATGCCAGAAACTCAGATTCTGACCCACCCCATCTAATGGCACAGTGATTCAATTAGATAAAATTGTTGTGAAAATGGTGGGAGAATTGAAGAATGTCCAGATACAGCTCATCCAGGACCCCAGAATAGCTAACATAATTGATATTCAAGTGTTGGATATCCCAGAGACTTATGGGATGTTATTAAGTCAGAAATTATCTAAGTCCTTGAATGGATACTTTTCAACTGACTTCTCCCACTTGTGGCTCCCCTGGGAAGG
Organism: Thuja plicata; assembly: GCA_018584345.1. Classification (NCBI taxonomy): domain Eukaryota; kingdom Viridiplantae; phylum Streptophyta; class Pinopsida; order Cupressales; family Cupressaceae; genus Thuja; species Thuja plicata. The sequence continues at coordinate 872,343 of MU223987.1, read as the reverse complement.
AGAATCAAACAGGATCTCGTTGAGCGTGAGCCCCAAATGAAGCAGGCCCTTATTGAGGTTGGGAGGGTTAACAAGGTCTTCTTCTCTGAGACTTCCCCTGGGGTGTACCAACCCTTTGAAATCTTAATGTTCGATTTCACCCCTGGGGTATACCAACCCTTTGAAATCTTAATGTTTGATTTCACCCCCGGAGAGGATCTCATAGTCTTGCAGAGAATCCAAGACCTGGATGAAAGGTTGAGGGTTGAGGTTAACTCTCAAGGTGCCACAAAGACCCCCGCTACACTCTTGTCTTGCACTTGGTGCCAAGTATACTATGATAAACATTTAGAGTTAGAGTGTGAGCCTTGCCTTTCTGTCGCTACCCGGCACATCGATGCCTTCTAAAACAAAGAACATACAGTTGATTCCCCAGAACCCAGTATTCCTACTAGAAGCACTTCTTCAGTGCAATTTCCCTGGGGATCTCAATTCAAAACCCCTTCGGAGGAAAACCTCACCCATGCACAATTAGTACAAGAGGAAGCTGTTAGAGTAATTAGTTATCTTACTTACTCTTTTTTCACTTAAGCTGTCTCTTAGGTGCATATAATTAATACTTTATATTAATTACATTGCGCAACCTAGTCTTTCTGTTTTAGGGTTTGTTCATCTTTATAGGCTGAACTTTGTAATGTTTTTTCATAACTTAGAGAATAATATTGTGACTCTTCTTTTGATCATCTCTGAGTTCTAATTTTTCATTTTTGTGCTTCTACTTTGTATCAGGTTATTTGCATGTAGGTGTATTTGGGTTCTATGGATTTTCATGTTTCTCAAATCCTACATGGTATCAGAGCCACCCTGTCACTGCCTGATTAAAGGTTTTTGAAGCCATGATTCAAAGATGACAGCTGCAACTTCTCTGGGGTTTTTTCTATAACTTTGAAGGAGGCACCATTTTCTGGAGTCATTTGAGCAAAAATGGAGTCCGCCATTACGTTCAGAAGGCCTGGGAGAGTCGAAAAACATATAAAGTTTGACTATTTTTGCCTCTGTGACCACAGGCAAAAAATTTTGGCCTCCTAGGGCCGTACGGCTTGAAAATCGAGACAAAAAACTCAAATTTTTTTTTCAAAAAAGGGCTTTTTTAAGTGCAGGTGGGCGCTGCCAGCGCGCGCCACCACTGCGCTGCCCACATGCATCTACTGGGCAGCACGACACCCACGCGCCACCGCTTCGCCGCCCGCGCCTGGCCCACCCACCGCCGCCTCCCCGCCAGGTCACCGCCTCTGCTGATGGCGCCACCCATGGACCACCGCCACTCCGCTGATGTCCAGTGATGGCCATATGATCGTCAATTTTTATGCAGTCTCTATGTTTTTCCAGAGAGTTGTCTTTTGGAGAGGCACTTGGTTTTTTGGCCGTAACTTGAGCATACGGTGTCCGTTTTTGAAAAACAAAATATCGTCAGAAAGGTGTTTCCAAGACGGATGCAATGATGCTGGTTTTGTTCACTGATTCAGCCATTTGAGTTCCTATTTTCAGCATTGAAGTAGAGGCTTCATTTTCCTTCCACTCTGCATCTGGTGTTCAGGTTTTTCTCTCATTTTTTCTGTGCTTTTAGTAGTTGATTATTTGCGGTGCACAAGGGATAGAATTATACATTATGGGGGGTGCATTTTACTTTCTACAATTTCCTTCAGAAAGACCCTTCTACTTCCGTCTTATTCTTCTTCCAATGTCAGACCCCTCTGTGGCCCGACTGACACCTCATAACTACCACACATGGAAGCCACACATGACCAGACTCCTCATGTCA
>MU223987.1:856052-870217 GCA_018584345.1 Thuja plicata | reverse complement strand
GCTTCGTGGTCCTTATCAGATTTTCACTTCTACCTTCTACTCCACTATGGATGCACTGGGTGCATGGCATGTTATGCCCTCTTTTGAGACCTTCTGTGACAGGTTAACTCGTGAGTAGTCCAAGCTTCGTCAGATGGATTCTCTTATAGGTTCACAATCACAGGCATTGCTTGCGAAGTCATCTCAGGATACATAGAAGCCGAAGCTGAAGCAGATATCTGATTCACCTTCTCAGCACTCTTCTAGCCCACCATCTCCTTCTAAGAAGGAGAAACAAAAGACTCAGAACCCCACTTGTTCGTATTGTCAGAAGGGGCCCCATGATGAGTCCCAGTGTTTTCAGAAGAGATTCGATGGCTATGAGAAACAGATTGCAGATTTGCAAGCTCTCCTTCAGAAGAGCACTATTTCCTCTCCATCCTCTTCCACCTCACAGGGGTCTTCTTTTTAGTCTTCTGCCTCTTCTTCGACATCTGGATAGGATTTTGGATAGGGTCATGCATTACGGGCATCTGTTGCATCCCCTTCACAGGTCCCTTGGATACTGGATTCAGGTGCTTCTCACCATATGGCATCTTCTAAGGATTTGTTCTCTTCTTTTGAGACTTCTCCTATTCCTCATATTCTCATGGGGAATAAAACTGTACAGACAGGTTCGATCAGCATTCAGGATGGCACATTCAATGATGTATTGTATGTTCCATCTCTCTCTGCAAACCTTCTCTCAATTTATTAGATTACATGCAGTGGGTCAGGGAAGACAATTGAGTTCACGGCCGATTCATCCTTCATTAGGGATAGTGTGATAGGAGGCATTATTGCTACAGGGATAGTTGATCATTCCACCTGTCTCTAGATCTTCTCTCACTTTGGTCCACCATCTCCATTGTCAGAGCTCAGCTCTCCTCTTTCAAGAGAGCATCATGCGATGCAGTCAGGTCACTTGAACCTTTGTGTTGTTCCAGAGACCAGTGTTGTGACTGCCACACCTCATCCTAAGGAGTACTTTTCTCTTCAGCATGATTCATCTTCAGTACTGCTTGACCCTTCAGCTCCATTCATCAAGCCACTAGGTGTAGTTGTTGAGGACTCTACAGAGGACATTCATCTCCTCTTTGCTGACAGTGTTCGCACACCTGTCACACCTCTTACATTGGGGATTCCCTTTCAGGATCCTCATGTCTACTCCTTTGAGCATTAGCTCGGCCTTCCAGTGACACCTCATCTTTTGAGGTCACCTCTTCAGTGCCCATTTCCTTTCACTCCTTTGCATTGGAGTCATGGTGGTTTGTTCATTGATCCAGGGGTTCTTTCATTCTGGGGGGCTTTGGAGCCTCGACCCTCTCTCACGGGGGGGTTGGCAGCACACATTGTACTACTGGATTTGAGAGAGTCTCTTGAAGTCATTCTTTTTGTCTTTTCTTTCTTTTATATCTCTTTTTGGAGAGGATTTTTTCCCACTGGGTTTTCTCCTTTGTCTCCGGTTTACAGAGATTTCCTTATTGTTGGGTACCTGATCAGGCCTTGTTGTCGGGACCCTCTTTCCCTGCTTTCATAGTTGTGCTAGGTTAGCTTACCTCCTGAGCTTCGCTTAAGGGGTGGTGTTAGAGTAATTAGTTATCTTACTTACTCTTTTTTCACTTAAGCTGTCTCTTAGGTGCATATAATTAATACTTTATATTAATTACATTGCGCAACCTAGTCTTTCTGTTTTAGGGTTTGTTCACCTTTATAGGCTGAACTTTGTAATGTTTTTTCATAACTTAGAGAATAATATTGTGACTCTTCTTTTGAGCATCTCTGAGTTCTACTTTTTCATTTTTGTGCTTCTACTTTGTATCAGGTTATTTGCATGCAGGTGTATTCGGGTTCTATGGATTTGCATGTTTCTCAAATCCTACAGAAGCTCCTCCCAAGTCTCCCAAAGGCAATCCAAAGACTGCTCCCTCTCCCCAGCTCCAGACTGCAAGTGACGATCGGTGGATCCTTAAGTTCGATGGGTCCTAACCCAAACAAGGCTATGGAGCTGGAGTAGAATTAATCAACCCATGAGGTAAATCCTTCCTCATGTCCTATAGGCTACAATTCAACTACACAAACAATGTTAGAGAGTATGAGGCTTTGGTCCTTGGACTCCTATTTTCATTAAGGAAAGGAGTCACCCACCTTCGGGCTCTGGGTGATTCAGATTTGATTGTCAAACAGGTCCAGAGTCAGTACACATGTCATGATAAGAGGTTGGCTGCATACCACAATTGGGCATGGAGCCTTATTGAAGATTTTGATGCCTTCGGCATTGATCTTATTCCTTGGCGATGGAATTATGTCCCGAATGCCCTCACCATTTCTGCCAACACACTTAAGCCCATGGCTAGCTCACGACTCTGGAGATTTTCCATTGAGATGATCCCCACCCCGTCCATTCCAGATAATGTCACCCACTTTCAGGTTTTTGAGGATGACCAGCATATCCTGGCCTTCATGGCAAATGTTGGTGTCTTCAAGGACCAGATAGTAGAAGAACAAGACCATGATGATACTGGGCAGGGTGATGAAGATGATGGGATCATGGACCTACCTACCAATACCATCCCGAAGGGGATGGTCACACTTGAACATATCTTCGACTCGGACCCTCGGGGCTGGGAAAAGATGTCATCCTCCTCTAAGGGAGGAAAATTTGAGAAAGTGAACATCGGCCAGCCTGGTGAAGAAAAGATGATACACATTGGTACCTCCTACTCCCCTGAGGAGAAGGAGAAGATTCTTGCAGTTCTTCGAGAATACATAGATCTGATTGCATGGGGATATGAGGATTTGAAAACATACGACATGTCCATTATGACTCATACCATCCCCCTGAAACCTGATGCTAAGCCTTTTTGGAAAAATCAATGACTGGTCAACCCACTGATCGAGCCTCTGATTTGTCAAGAGGTGGAGAAGCTGCTATCAGCCTGGATAATCTTTCCAATCTGGTGCACTATGTGGGTTGCCAATTTGGTCCCTGTTAGGAAGAAGAGTGGTGAAATTCACCTTTGCGTGGATTTCCAAAATTTGAATAGAGCCTCTAAGAAGGACAATCACCCTCTCCCCTTATTGGATGAGGTATTGCAAATAGTGAATGGGTCACAGATGATGTCCTTCTTGGATGGGTACTTCGGATACAACCAAGTCATGGCTAAATATGAAGATTGAGAGAAAACGGTGTTCACTACCAAGTGGGGAACATTTTCATATAGGAGGATTCCCTTTGGCTTGATTAATGTAGGGGCCACATTTCAAAAGGCTATGGACATTACATTTGAGGGCCTCATAAACCTATGCATAATCATCTACATGGATGATTTGACCGTCTTTTCCCAGGATAGGCGTGACCATTCCACCCACCTCACCCAGATTTGTGAGAGATGTCGTCGGTATAGAATATCCCTCAACCCCAAGAAGTGCATATTTGGGGTCACTAAAGGGAAGTTTCTCAGGCATATTGTCTCTAAGAAGGGTATATCCATTGACCCTGAGAGAGTTAAAGCATTTCTAAATCTACAAATGCCCGGCAGCAAGAAAGAGATGCGATCTTTCTTTGGAAAGATCAACTTTGTCCGGCGGTTCATCATTGGATTCACCGAGATAGTGAAGCCACTCAATGAGATGATGAAAAAGGATACCAAAATTGAGTGGAGTCTTGAAGAAAAGTGGGCATTCACCTAGATCAAACAAACGATAATAGAGGCACCCGTCCTGGCCAGTCCAGACTACTCCCTCCTGTTTTACATTTACTCCTTTGCTTCGTCACATTCTACAGCAGTAGTATTGACCCAAAAGGTCAAAGGGGAAGAATGACCCATAGCTTTCATGAGCTCCCCCTTTAATAACACCAAAGTCTGGTATTCATCCTTGGAAAAGTAGTTCTTTGCTCTTGTTCGCGCTAAGAAGAAATTATGGCATTATATTCTGCAGAGCAAGGTGCATCCTATCATCCTGGACCAGGCTGTGAAATCTCTGCTGATGCAGAGTGAACTGGGTGAAAGATGGGGGAAATGGATGGCCATCCTTTAGGATTATGACTTGGAAATGCAACCCATGAAGATAGTCCAAGGCTAGGTACTGAGTCAAGTGATGACAGAAGAGACTCCCCACATAGAATGTCAAACTTACACAGTGGAGTCTATCACTCGAGATCTGTGGTACACTGACCTCATGTACTTATTGTTAAAAAACAAATGCCCAGAGGGGTTACCTCCCAAAAAATGTCACACCCTGTGGATGAAAAGCGCTCACTTCATGATCAAAAACTCTATTCTTTACCGCAAGAACTATGAGGGAGTGTACCTTCGGTGCATTGATAGGGACCAAGCTGCGAAAATGATCAAAAAATTCCACAGGCAATTTTGAACTGGGCATGGCTCAGCCGACGCCACCGCCCATCAAATCCTCTAGGTGGGGTATTATTGGCCCTGTATATTTAAGGATGTCTACACTCACGTTCAAAGGTGCCAAACTTGTCAGACTGCAGCACATCGTGAGTGTAACCCGGCTATGCCTTTACAACCAATCTTCGAGGCTAGGCCTTTCACCTAATGGGCATTTGACTTTATTAGGGAAATCAAACCCAACTCATCAGTCAACCACCAATATATCTTGACTGCAACTGATTACTACACCCAGTGGTCTGAAGCCATACCTTGCAAAAACAACACGACTGACGTGGTTATTAAATTCCTGGAATAAAATATCATCACGAGATTCAGAATGCCTTTTTCCATAGTGTGTGACAATGGTCTGGCATTTTCTTTGGCACAACTACTTTAATGGAACTATAACCAGAAGATCACTTTGAAGTTTTCTAGCAATTATTACCCCCAGGGGAATGGTGTTGCTAAATCAATGAACAAAAATTTACTTGAAGTGATCAAACACTTGCTAGAACATAATCCCCTGGATTGGCACCAAAATCTGAGATTCACCCTCTGGGTGGATCACATATGAATTAAGGCCACCTTGGGAATGTCCCCATTCCATCTGGTCTATGGCTAGAATCTAGTATTCCCAATCAACTTACAGATCCCAATTTTGTAGTTTATGTAGGAATTCAGCAATTGAGACAATATTGTGGAGGTTCAGCTTCTGAATCTGGTGCGGATGGAGGAACAGTGAGATGTAGCCCTTGAACATTTCACGCATCACCAAGTAGTGGTAAAAATATGGTTTGACCGAAGAGCCCAATACAAGGCCTTTCAGATTTTAGACTTTGTCCTGCTATGGGACAAGGCCCGGGAAAAGAAAGGAAAGCACACCAAGTTCCAATGGCTCTAGCTCAGACCATACCTAATCTCAGAGATCTGCGGGGAAAATACCTATCACCTTAATACTATGACTGGAGAACCTATCCCATTGCCCGTCAATGGACAGTTTCTCAAACATTATTTTGAATGAGGTTGGTTTTCCCAGAGCTGTATTTTATGTAAATTCCCTTGCTTGTAAATATTTCTTTCTTGGTGCCTTGTTGGGAGGTGCCTTTCTTTGTAAATAGTCTTTATTGGCCGTCCTTCAAGACTACCTTTTTCTTTTGTTGTCTTTTCTTTTCTCGTCTTCTTTCTGGGTTCCGACATTTTTCTCTCCCTTTTGTGAGGATTGGTATGCTTCGCATAACATCTGGTCTCTGGGATGTTTCCTTTAACGTGACGATGAACTTAAGAATCTATTGTTAGCATGATGGAATCGGTCTAGTCTCCAAAGTTATTTTTCAAGTTTGGTAGCAAATTATGAGTAATCTTCATCAGATTTATCTCCGGAAGTCTGGTAGTCAGTGAATCAAAATTAAGGAACAAGTAATCAGACACACCAAGGGTAGATCAGTCGCACTGGTTAATTGACCCAAGTCTGAGCTTTTAAAAGATTATTTTTGGATCCATATTTTTCCTCCCCCATCTAGAAAACTAAGGTGGGTGAAGGGTGAAAGAAGTACCGCCATTAAATTTAGCTAAGCTTAAGCTTGATGGTGAAAGAAGTACCGCCCTCTCACCTAGAAATAACAAAGAAAAAGAGATGGACGAAACTCTGGTGCCTGAGAGAAATGATTGGAGGTCTAGAATTTGGGGTTTGATATACTTAGTGCCTCCTCTCTGCTTCTCCCAAAGTTCATCGACTTGATTTCATTCAAAAGCACACACTTCACCACTAATGAAAGGACCATGGACTAAATTGCGTATGTCTAGATTTTTCTCAGACATGCTACTCTTTACAAGTAAGATGCTTCGAGTAACGATTTGTTCTAGTTTTTCTAACCAGAGGTTCTATAGTTCTCAAATGTGCTAAGTCATTCATCCCAGATAGTCACCATTTGTTATGCCTTGCATCCCCGTCCCTATATTTTGTGTGCAAAATGTTGGGTCCCCCTTTTTGTTTTCTGCTTTTGGCTCTTGCCTTCCTTTTTCCTTTGTTTCTTTGTTTTCCTTCTCTGGGTTTTCCTTCCCATGGTGTTGGTTTTGCTTTTTGTTTTTTGTCCCTTGTGTCTCCAGGACCCAGTCCCGGAGTTGGTCGTTCCTTGTCCAGGAGCTGGATTTCAGACTCTGGGATTCTTTGTCACGATGTCTTCTTTTCGCAAGAGGGTATGGTTGCATAGAATCCCCGGGCCTGGAGTCTGGAAGGTCTGCCTGTTCCAGAGTTTGTGGAGGGAAAGGTAACTTAATTTTCACATCGGATATAAATAGGAATCACCTGTCATTTTTACAATTACCGCGATTAAAACACTTAAGCCATTTTAGAGAAATTTCAGAGTGATTTGAGCGAGATTAAGTGCGAAGTAATTCTGAGTTATTCTAAGTAATTACGGTTGATTTCTGGTATTGAGTGGTGATCATTTGGAGGTGGAAGCTGCTATAGAACATTTGCGGTGCCTTGCCTTCCTTGCTTCCTTTGAATTTTCAGGTTGGTCTCTGTTTCCTTCATTTTTTTCCCATTTTTGGTTTTTGTTTGGTTTGTGTTTTGCCTAGTTTTGTTTTCATTCTATCTCTGTGTTTTGGTCATCTAGTTTTCCACTTGTTGGTGGGTTGGCTAAGCCAGAGGGTTGTCCACCCTCTGTGCGGTGTAAAATATAGTATATATTTTCTAGATTTTGTACATTTTGTGCTTTTTTGTATAAGGTTGTTGTTTTTCTCTGCTATAAATTTGGTGTTCTACATGTATATCCTTCTATTTTTTATGTATATACCTTTTGGCCCTACTATATTTTAGGTGTATATTTGTCCTATCTCGTGTCGAGCTCGTCATGCTTTGACTATTTTCCGTTCAAGTTTGCAAGCTTGTTCAGGGCAGAATATCGCCTGGTTGAAGCTCGGCTCTCAGCTCTCGGCCGGTTTCAACCAGGTGGTTTTCTCTCTCCTCTATAAACCAGCCTTAATGATCCATTTATGTCCCACATATACATTCAAGACTATCCAAGTGGCATCCGCCTTTCATGTGTTCAAACAGTTGGTGCCACCGTCACCATAACTCCCCATTTATTGCATAGCCATGTGACACTGACGTAGGCCTGACAGCTCACTTTTCACGCACAACTTCCAATGGTTAGTTTTCTGGACCCCGGGTCTTTTGCCCTCACCCAACCCACATCTTGTTTTTGTCAAGTATGTTGAGACCCCCGGGCCCAGGTATTGGTTAATTTCCTAAGTTTGCAATATATATACTTTCCAAGATTTTGAACCTAAACTAACTTTTTAGGGAAAAGATGTGTCGCGGTGATAAGATCGTTGGATCCCAGAATAATAAGGCTTATTCATGAATTCTGATGGTCACCTTGCCTTGCAGGTTTCCAGAGAAAATTACCTTAAAAATGTCTGAGGCTTCCGCATCTTCACCGCCCAGAAGTCCAGAACTTCCCTCCATGACAGTCACTAGGGAAGCCGTCAGATCTTAAATGGAGAGGGCCTTAGAGAAATTACCTCTCAACATGAAGTACGTAAAGGAAAATGTCGTTGTGGGATCAAATATTGATTCTAAAGTTCAATTAATTACCGACAGCAGCGTCAGAATGTGGGCCAAGATGCAGGCCCTGGTTAAAATAATGTACATTCAGTGATAGTCCAGGGATCCACTGGCAATCATCATCAGGGATTTCGGGATTCTCAAGGCTGCCTGTTTCCCATGCTCGGTGCAGGCCACAGAGTTGACTCTAACACTTGCAGCACATTACAACTCTTCCATCTGGGCCATCATGCTCGTAGCTCCAAAACCAACCAGATATCCCACCTCCATCGTGTCTCTCGACGTCGCAACTTTTTGGGTTGGGTTGGGGATCCCTCAGTTTGAAAACCCTAATGTCATTACCAGATCTGATGCCTTAGAGAAATTTCAGTGGTTCGAGGTCACATCTCGGCAATACATGAACAATCATTGGCTCAAGACTCCAAAGAGGGACCCCAGGAAAATAAAGCTGGAGATCCCACAGTCTGAGTTTAAAGAAAGCATCTAGATGGGGATGATAGCACTATCCTGGGTCTTTGGGAAACCACATGCCTAGGTATTCACAGGGTGGATGTACTACTTCTTTCTTGGCATCACCACTAGCGGGGAGTACTTTGATTGGGCCGCCATTATTTTGAACCATGTGGATTCTTAGTTTCTTTAGGTGGCCAAAAAGTGAAAGTTTTATATGACTTCTTATGTTCTCTGGGCCCTAGCACAACAACAACCCACCACCAACAGGTTACTCACAACAGGCATACTCGAGATCGGCATGGGTCAAAAGGCTCCCTGGGATTATTTCCCACAAATCTAATGGGAGGCTAGTTTTCCCAGTTTCTACCGAGTGAATGATTCCTTCATCTACTACAACCTGCTTACACCTACCTGGGATGCAGGATACTACCTCTCCATAGAGGCATTGGATCTTGTCAGAAGTTATGGCCATTATTACATACAATTCTAGCAGCATACATACATAAGGGTAATCGGCTTCTCTGAGAAACCTTATTTATTGCCTGAACATTGTGGGAACAAGATAATTCTCTTGGAGTATTGCAGACAAATAATGGAGTTGCATGCATTATACACCTTAAAGAAGGTGACAAACATCCCATTCCCAATCACTTGTGGGAATTACTCGTGCATTTTGGCTGCAACCAAGGAGGCAGACAACAAACTCAAGAGCTTGAACCTGGCAAAATTTTATCTAGCATAGAAAAATTGCACTGGCACTTCCCTGGGCATCAGAGCCCCACCAGTATCATATGGAGGACTTCTAGGCAGATTTCCAGGATGACATTGATATCTGGAGCTGGCATTACGTCCGGATGACCATGGGAATGATGGAAAGATTGAAGCTCCAGAGATTTCCAGATGACTTCTCAGACGTCAGATCCACGATAGACCCCCAGTACAAGGAAACGGGGATTGATAAGTTGGCCCTCCCACCGGTGGACTGGAATGCCTAGGAGGGGCCCACCACTAAGGAATTTACTTGCAATGTGGTTGAGCGCAACCACATATACTTTAAGAGAGTATGCCCCGGGAGTACCCACAGGGCTGCCCAGCCGATACCAAAGCTGACCCCCGGGGCCGGAACTTCTTCACAAGGAGAAGATAGGGGGAAAATAATAATGGAGACTCCAACTGTGTAGGAGACCCCCATAAAATAATAACTGAAGCAATCAATAGCGGCCTCCCAGCAGATGAGGGAGAATTTAATCGCACGGTTGGCTACTCTGGTGCTCATGATCAGACCCATTCATCCTCCCTCTTCCCCTTCCCTAGCAGCACTAATGGTCAAAGCGATAGGAGTGGACCTGGAAGAGGAGCAGGTCCTAAGGGATGCGGGGCCACCTTTGGTCACCAGGAGGAAGAAAAGGCTTAATCCAAAGCCAAAGGCAGAACCGGAGCTAGGGATGTCGCAGATCCCACAAGTAGAAATCCTTTCTTCTGACTCCCCAGAACAAGAAAAGGAACTGGAGCCCACTCATGTCCCAGCAAATCCTCCCCCTCAGGATGAATTTGATGATGTTTTTAGAATTGACAAGTTTGGGAATTTGTAGGGAGACATTGAGCAGCCGGAGGCTGAAATCCCAGAGCAAGAGGAAGCTTCAGAATAGGAACATGCACAGGAGTAGGAGGAGCAGGTAGAAGAAGAGAAAGGGATAGAGCAAGAGATCACCTCTAAAGTCCTAGAAGTATAGGATACGGGAGTTTTAGGGCAACAAAAACAAAGAGAACAAATGACATCAGCTGGGGAAACCAGACCCTCGGGAACAATCGTGACCCCAACTGTCGTGTTCCAGATGCCGCTCCCAAAGGTAACACTTGGGGAGGTAATCACTGCGGCCCAAACATTAAATCTTGGCCCATTGCCTCCCCCACTACCTAAGGATGTACCAATGGAAGAGAACACCCCAGCAATAGAGGCTGAGGAAGAACAGGAAAAGGAAGAAGAAGAAAACCCCAGAGCAACCAATGAGGACCCGAATATTACAGAAGATACAGATGATGAGGAAGAGGATACAGGTACCATCGAAGAAAATATTGTCAGTGAGACAGAAGATACAGGGAAGGAGCCAAAAGAGGCTCATACTACTAAGGGGGCACAATAGGATATTGGGGAGAATTTACAGGAACAAGTATTGGCTACAAAGCCATCCCGCCCGCCACAGTGGTTGGTGGAATCTCAGAAGAGAAAGGCTCCCCCACCAACACCCAAAGCCCATCTTTCTTTGGCAGAGATGATGGCTCAGGCGCAGAACTTGCCGAAGGTTAAGAAAGCCCGGACGGTTCGCACTCTTTAAACCGAGTCGGGCGGAGAAATAGTCACAGTGATCGTGATATCTTCCCCAGATGTAGATGAGGCAACGGCCGAGGCCAGAGATTATGATATCACAGAGGTGTCACTGGGGAAGAGGAGAAAATAGGGTGAGTTGAACCCGTTAAAAGAAGCAGCCAAGGCAGTGGAGGCTCGCTACAAAAAGGAAGTTCAAAAGTATAAGGCATAGAAGGAGAAAAATGCAAACCTCATGGGGTTGCTGACTAAGCTGGCCTGGCCTATTAGCATTATTCCTTTGGGGGCTTCTACATCAAATGTACCGCTTCCACAGAGTGATATAGACTCACTATGGGCGATGAAGAAGAAGGCCTAAGCAGTTGATTAATGGGTTACCTTGCAATTGGGAAACGTCCGGTGTTTCCTGGTGTCCACCCTCCTGGATCTATATGCGGCCCGCCACGTATTACATTAGGTTGAAACCACCATCAGCATATGGGAGGGGGACATCAAGAATTACGAGGCATGGAAGGTTGAACTAGAGGAACTCCTCGGCCTCAGAGAGGAGATTGTTTCTGAGTCTAGAATTTTGGGGGAAGAGTCATTTGATTTTGTGAGGACCCAGCACTCCAAACTTGACCTCACATTGGGAGTAATCAAGCAACTGGTGGGGACTCTATGGGATAAGATCAATACAATGCAATATTCTTTCAATTTATATAAGTCTTTTTTTTTAAGGTCTCTGGAGTTGATCCATTCAGCACTAACACATGCACGCCGAAGGAGTATGTCTTGGGGAAGTTTGATGAGTTAATGGAGTCAAGGTATCAATCCCCGGAGGGAATAGACAGAGCTCAAATGACGCGAATAACTGGCATGATACTCAGTGGTCACGATGAGGCAAAGATAGTCAATGAATTTAAGGGAAATGTTCCAGACCTGGGAGAACAGATTAAGGTGGCCAAGTACCGGCGGTCCGGCCTTAAAGACATTGATGAAGGTGGAATCTCCTGTCTCCTCTAGGTCTTCAATGACAGTAAGCAACAATAAAGATTCTTCGGGGGCCAGAGAAAACCCAAGTGTTTTTTGTATTCTTTATTATTTTGGAGCGTAAGTTCCCATATCTCGGAGTTCCAGATCATACATTTTGTATTCTTTCAGTGATCTGTGTCCCAGTCCCCAAGGCCGACTGGTTGCTTTCAAAGTAGTTAATAAAAGTTGTCAGAAGGTAGATAGCTACATCAAGGCACATCGGATCGACAAGAGGTTTTCTGACAGATGGTCCTCCCTAGGTGTCGTTTCAATGTTACACCTAGCACATCAGAGACAAGGCATTGCTTTTCCCATTTATGAGGCATGTGGCCTCGATCCCTGGGGGATCAATTTTCTTCTTTCTTCTTCTCAGCTCTCTTCTCAAGGCTGATTCTTCCATTCCACCTCTCTTGTCTTATTCATCTGACATGACAAGCCTATTTCGTCTCTAGGTCTTTTGTAGAGTGGTGCAGGTAGTACTGGCCACAGGATAATGTATTTTATTATACAGTGTAACATAAGTTAGGGTTAGGGTTAGATGTGCATGTGTATAAATAGTAAGTTTTGCCCCACTCCAAGTGGTGGCAAAATTGATGATTTTTCTGTCCATAGTAATAGAAAAAAAGTTTTGCATTTGTCAGTTGCAGAGCTTAATTCTCCATAGTTTAAGCTTTCAGTAGTTAGATGCTCCCTTGGAGCCACCATTGTACCACACACCAATGCTTGCTGGAGGAAATGTTAATGAAGAAGGGAGAGTTCTTGCAATTATGTTGTTGGCATTTTGTCTTCTGAGTTAACGGTATTTTATGCTTTGTGTTCTTCATGTCCTTTGCTCTAACACTTAAAGTAGATTAACGACCTCCTTTCCTTTGATACTGATGAAATATAAACTGATGGTTGTATGTTTCTTCGGTATTTAGTATAGTGTGTTAGAGTATTGTTGATGTTTTGAACATTCGGCATAACTATAGGTAGATGAAATATTTCTAACCTTGCAAGATATTTTTCAGTTTATTTGCTAAGTGTAAACATGCTTGGAGAAACCTCACCTTTGTGAATCCCCAGAGAGAATGAGTTGAAGATAACCAGCTATCCCCCTCAAAAATAGTCACATCTCCCAACCGAGCCCCGCACCGTCAAGACCCAACTCTCAGGTGCTCGGAGGCCCAGGAAATCTCATTTCCCCAGACAACCTTTATAGGTGAAGTTGGTCGGTACGTTGGTACCCGGTGACAACTTACCTCTATTGGTGGACCCGGTCACAAGAGTCCTGTCAACAGATTGATTCAACATTGATCAAATAATAATAAATACAATATCAATTACAATGAAATACATACAAAGCAGACATGCATGAATATATAGGCAATGCATGATAACTAGGAGATGTGCAAATGATAACCTATCAACTAGACAAGGTGTAATCACATGTCCACCAAAAGTGGACCAACCTCCATTGTATAATTAAGTATGTGTGAATAAGTGCAACAATGAGAGGATGATAATGTGATAAGAGCACTAAAGGTGGATCTCACATATAAAGTAGGATGTGTGTGCTAAAAAAGTGTCGCACTTCTATGAATCATTATATCCAAGATTGCTCAAGAATGAGATCTTGAATGGCGACTCATAGCTCTCTATTCATGGAGTGCAAGGGTTTGTAATGGAGGCCCTCAAATTGACCTAGTTTGTGCCCATGCAAGTACACCATGAAATGAGAGATTCAATGCATGAAAATGAAATCTATTCTATATGATAACAATGTAATAAAGGAAATTAGTCTAAATGATAACAATGCAAGATTAATTTATGAAAGGAAATGTGCAAATTTAATCTATGAAAGTAAACATGATTCTAAGACAATATGAATTTAATCTAAATGGATGTCATGATGCTTGAAAGAAGAAGACAAGAAGAGAGAAGTTGCAATATCCAAGCTCAAGTGCTCAAAATCTCCTCCAAAATTGCTCCCCAAACCTGCAGCATAAAATCTTGATTCTTAAATGAGAAGGAGAGGTTTCCTTATAAAGAGAAATGGACGGTAGAGATTAAGAGGCAAAAAGAAATAAGCAATGGTGGAGATTAAATCTTGGTTGATCCATATGCTCATATCTTCAAAAGACAAAATCAAAGGCTATGATTAAGAGGCAAAAAGCCCACCACTTAGGAAGATGTGTAGAAAATGAAACTTTATTTATTTTTAATTAATTTATTTCCTTTTTCAACAGAGGGATTTAAGTGGGGGTTTTATTTAATTCAAAGAGGGATTTTCTTTTAATTAAATAAGATTATTTAATTTAATTAAAAGGGATATTTTAATTAAATGAGATAATATTATTTAATTAAGAGAGATTTTAATTAAATAAGATAAGATTATTTAATTAAA